>PIJE02002051.1:22500-27500 GCA_002895965.2 Coryphaenoides rupestris | reverse complement strand
CCCCTGTATCGGTGTGGCCATTTTACCATTCATATTAGAACAGTGAGGGGAAGTGTATATTTCTTTGAATACAATCAACGTTATCAGTGCTACGGTGGACTCATCCGTTATTCCGACGAAGCCCTGAATCTGTCCTCACTGGAGGTCGTTAGGTTGAATATTGGATAAAAGCGTTAGTAGCAAATAGTTAATAGTTAATAGCAAATAGTGAATAGCAAAGTCGACCAAATGGGTCTGCTCTGAAAGCACCACCACATTCTACTAGTTAACATTAATACGACCCAAAAAGGTAAATGGAATCGAACTGACCACGATGGAACGCCACAGTAAGACATCAATTTGTAATTTTCTCCTCCAGGATGGACCGAGAATGTTCCCCAATTTAGAGCAAACCCAAAACCCACAGACGTTAATAGTCTCTCTGCCTCGCAGAGTGTGTGTCTTAACTAATATAAAAAGAAGAAAATAAATAATCTAAACGGCGTATTTGTCAAAGCCTGTTCCCCAGCCCATTTCCGGATGTGTGTTTAGCAGATTGCCAGACGCGCGGCTAATGAGAGGAGAGAGACTATATTGTGTGCGTTTGTTTCACCTCAGAGTGGTATTTCAGAATGAATCATCTTTAATTACCGGGACGGCTGGCGCAGAGCGGAGCGCCGCTGTTTAATAAATTAACGCAACGTGGTGGAGCGAGTGCAACAACACCGCAAGGCTGATGTTTAAGTAACATCAATATTTAAGCTGTGTTTGGTGCTCGCTCTCTCTCCCTTTCTCTCTCTCTCTCTCTCTCTCTCTCTCTCTCTCTCTCTCTCTCTCTCTCTCTGTCTCTCTCTCGCCCTCTCTCTCTCTCTCCTCTCTCTCTCTCTCTCTCTCTCTCTCTCTCTCCTCTCTCTCTCTCTCTCTCTCTCTCTCTCTCTCTCTCTCTCTCTCTCTCTCTCTCTCTCTCCTCTCTCCCTCTTTGCTTCTCTCCATATGGCCTCTCTCTCTCTCTCTCTCTCTCTCTCTCTCTCTCGCTCTCTCTCGCATGTTCCTCGGTTGTGTCTGACGTGGTCTCGACATAATTTGTTTTCCAAACCTCACCGATCAGTTCCGCATGGCCACACTCGTCGTCAATCATAGGGGACTGCATATTTGGGAGTGTGTGTGTGTGTGTGTGTGTGTATATGCACGTGTGTGTGTGTGTGCGTGTACGTGTGTGTGTGTGCGTGTGTGTGTATATGCGTGCGCGTGTGTGCAAGAACAGCCTTTTGTCATTTTCTTCCTACAGTAACACGGGCGGTTTTGTGAATGATGAACATATTGTGTGTCTATGGACACGGTTGTAGAGCTGCATGTTGTGCCTCCCTCCCTCCCTCCCTCTCTCCCTCCCTGCTTCCATCCCTCCCTCCCTCCCTACCGGCCTCCATTCACCCCCCCCCCCCCCCCCCCGCCGCTCTCTCTCTCTCTCTATCGCCCTCCCTCTCTCTCACATTTAAATCTTCCATCTCAGCTCTGCACCTCAGGGACAATTCATCTTTTTTGGATAAGATGTGTGTAAGAAAGAGGGAGAGACAGAAGAAGACGAGCGTGGAGGAGATTGCGTGGGAGGAGATGAGATGGAGTCCAAGGACAGAGGGCAGAGAAGATTACTCGAGAGGAAAAGAGATCAGAGATCAGTTGACAAGATCAGAGCGCTTTGAGATGGAGGAGAGACGGCGGTTGCTGTTGCTCTGACCCCACCTGCTAGTTGTTCCAGTGTTGCAACGCTAAAGCCCTGCCGCGGCTGGGGTTTAGCCTAGCGCCTCTCCTGTTTGCGTTCGTCTGGCAAGACTGACCCAGCCACACACACACTCTCTCTCACACACACACACACACACACACACACACACACACACACACACACACACACACACACACACACACACACACACAGAGCCCCGGCTTCCTATTAACCTGCAGGAGCCCCTGCGCTGCGTGGAGGAAACCCCTCATTTCTCAGCCCATGGTGGCTTCTGGTGCTGAAGGTCAGCAACAGATAGAGTTGACTCCTAATTACTGTTAGACTTGCCTGCAGGAGCTAATAGCTTGGGTTTGTGTGTATGTGCTTTGAAAGTGTGCTGCGTGTGTGTGTGTGTGTGTGTGTGTGTGTGTGTGTGTGTGTGTGTGTGTGTGTGTGCTCCTGTGATGCTCTGTTCCAACATGTAACGCGTGACATTGTAGCCTCAGTGTTGGACTGAAGTGTGGACGAGTTTATGCCTTTGGTCGCCCTTGCTCTCTCTCTTGCCCTCAGTGTCTCTCTCTCTCTCTCTCTCTCTCTCTCTCTCTCTCTCTCTCAACACTGCGAGGAGCCAGCAGTGTTGGAACCCCTATTGGTGAATCTTTAGCTGCATTATAGCATTATATCTAACATCATTAGCTGATCTGAAGCTGCTTAAAGTGTCTCATATTCGCATATTAGTAGGAGGGATCTCTCTCTCTCTCTCTCTCTCTCTGGTGTGTGTGCGCATGCGCGAGCGAGTGCTGCGGGTGAGTGAGTGCTGCGGGTGAGTGTGGTGAGCGAAAGATTTTCTAAAAACTTTCTTTATTTCTTCATGTTATAGTATTTAGGTGGTGGGTTAAGTTACTGTGTTGTCGTGGTGAGGTGTGATCGGGTGGGGGGGGTGCCGGGGGTTTAGTGTGCAACCAGCGTCGGCTGGTTGTGTGTGTGTGTGTGTGTGTGTGTGTGTGTGTGTGTGTGTGTGTGTGTATAGTATGGAGTTTACGAGCCTGACGAGGAAACACGGCATTAAGATCGCGCCGGCGTTTCCTTGCTCAGTGGAACAATGTAGTTTAGCGGTGGCGGAGGTTGTGGGTCACAGTTGTGTGAAGTCGGCCGCCAGGATGAACAGCGCGATCGTCATTTTTCTGAATGAAACGGAGAAAGTGAACTTAATAGTAGAAAGGGGCGTGGTTATAAATGATACGTTCGTGGCGGTGATGCCGCTGGCGACTCCGTCCAAGCGGATCACTTTGTCTAATGTACCGCCGTTCATCGCGGATGAGACCATAGAACGCGAGTTATCTAGATATGGGAAGATTGTGTCTCCAATGAGGAAAGTGTTGTCTGGGTGTAAATCACCGTTGTTGAAACACGTCGTCTCTCATAGACGACAGGTGTACATGATCACCAAACAAAATGAAGACATAAGTCTTTCATTTAACATAAAGCATGGTGAATTCAATTATTTAATTTATGCAACCTCCCAGGCCATGAAATGCTTTAGTTGTGGGAAAGAAGGCCATCAGATCAGAGCGTGCCCTGATAAAGTGAACAAAGAAGGGCAAGATGGCCGACACAGACCAGCTGAACACCAGGCAGCTGAGACCGTTACAGTGCAGGACAAGGTGGACACAGAGAAGGACAGGCCAGGAGTTATAGTGGACACTGTTGAAATGGACAACCAAAGTGTTGTGGTAGTGGATGGCACTGAAACAACGACTGAAGTAGTTAGTGAGCAGGTGGAAGAGGAACGTGTGGAGGTGGTGGTGGAGGCTGACAGTGAGGACATGGACATGGCAGAGGACGAAAAACTTTTTAAGGTTCCTAAAAAAAGAAAAACGTCCACGGGCAGTAATGGCTCAGAGTCAACTAAAAACGCATCCCGTAAAGCCAAAAGGGATGAGCCGAATAAAAAGACAACAGGACAACCAGACTCTGATAGTTCAGATAACTGCCTAATGGACAGTGATGGGGAAATGCCTGATGCTAAGGCTGCAGCCATGACAGGCAAGACAAGACAGGCTTATAGCGCCAGTAATATACAAGAGTTCCTCCAAAAAACAAAGAATATGAAGGGTGTTAATGTAGAAGATCACTTCTCAGATAAATGGCTGTTCGTTGAGTCTGCGAGACTCCACAGAAGGGAGGGATCTTTTGAGGACAAAGAAGTGTACCGTCTAAGGAAATTAATACAGAAGATCAGGGGCAAAGGGACAAACTGTAGTGACGGAAATGAAACAACTTGATTTCTATTTTAATCTCTTATTATTGTGTTTGCGGCTTTTTATCAATTGCTCTATGAATGATTTTAAAATTAGCACTTTGAATCTTAATGGGGCAAGAGATATTAACAGAAGAACACAGTTGTTTGAGCTTTTAAAATTGAAAAAAATAGATGTTGCATTTTTACAGGAAACACACAGTGATGCTTTTAACATGATTGACTGGCAGAGAGGATGGGAAGGGGAGGTGATCCTTAGTCACTTGAGCTCTACTACCGCTGGGGTAGGGATCCTCTTCTCCAGAACATTTATACCCATCTCTGTTGAAGTACAACATGTGGTAGAAGGCCGGGCTCTGGTGGTGAAAGCCAAGTTCCAGAAGTGCAATATGATTTTTATTAACATATATGCACCGACTAGAGGCCCTGAAAGAGTGCAGTTCTTAAGTGTCATGAACACTGTTTTTAGCACTTTTAATCCAGATGATTTTTTATTTTTTGGAGGGGATTTTAACTGCACTGAAAACCACATCCTAGATAGAAATCATTTAGAACCGCATAACGCATCCCAAACTGCGCTGAGGCAGTTAATACAAGGGCATGAGTTAGTGGACGTCTGGAGAAGAAAGAACGATAAAGCAAGACAATATACATGGACTCATGTAAGAGACAATAGGATCTCATCTGCACGTTTGGATAGGTTTTATTGTCTTAAACATCATTTTAACGTTTTTAAAACGTGTAAAATGATGCCGGTTGGTTTTAGTGATCACTGTCTTGTGGTTTGTAGTGTTTTAATAGCCAGCAGTAAGCCCAAGAGTGCTTTCTGGCATTTTAACAGTGCATTATTGCTAGATGCAAATTTTAGAGATGTTTTTATCTGTTTTTGGCAGTATTTTAGATCGCGGAAACAAGATTTTACATCTCTTAGGCAGTGGTGGGACTGTGGCAAAGTTGAAATAAAAACAGCTTTGCCAACAGTATACTCTCAATGTCACTCGGGACACTACTAGATCTATTAATGATCTGGAGATTGAAATA
>PIJE02002051.1:0-17500 GCA_002895965.2 Coryphaenoides rupestris | reverse complement strand
AGAACAATTGAATTGAACTATTGGACATTTATCGCTCCGTTAATTCCACAAAAGCACATGTCCTGTTTGCAAAAACGGTGCTTGTGTGCTTGCATTGCAAAATACATTATTGATGAACGAGTTTATTGATTAAAAGCAGAAGAGAGATGCAGAATAGAGATACTGGCGATCTTGTCTTTCGTTCTCAGATGTTGGTAGCGTGCTTAGAATCACACGCCTGCCCAGCCACTTATGCAGGCAACTTAGCAATTATGAAACTCGTTCTATTCGTCTCGTAAATAGGAACGCTCGAAAAACAGCTCTATTCTTATCTTCAGGTACCACAGTGATATATTGCTGCCTCTCCTTCAACAAATGTAATCTTTGTAAGTCGCTTTGGATAAAAGCGTCTGCCAAATGCCCTCAATGTAAATGTAAATGTAAATGTAAATCTTCATAGTGTGTGATATGCTCGAGATTGCGGTTCACTGTCGCTGTATATGATGACGAACGGGCGACGCTACAGGCCGGCAACAATGGATGCTTCCCAATGCATTCAACATTCAGCTTTGAGAGGATCCCAGACTACCCACATCCATCTGATGAATGTTTAATGCCATCGGATCGTCAAGGTTTTGATATTGAGGCATATTATGTTTTTCCCCGCCCTCACAGAAACTGAATTATGCATCAACGTGGTAAGCTTATGACTCAGGCTCAGCTTAATATCGGGGTACGGGGGGTGTATTATAAAAAAGCTGAATTTCATCGGCAAAACAACTTTCTTCGTCTTCTCTGAAATCTAAATTCCAACCGGTGACTTGCGTAGCAGCATAAATATGACTGCAAGCCCTCTGTGGACACTACACCTGTCCATTAGTCTCCTTGATACTTCATATGAACAGGTCCTTCAGGAGACGCCAAAAGGAAGGTGTGGGTTGCATTGTCCGAATGTAAATACTGCAATTTGAACTTCTTCTACTTGGCTTCATTGGGTGTTTTTATACATATTCATTAAAAAAACCCCGTGGCATTGAACCAAGTGTTCCACCACCTACTGACTCTCTGCTCAAATTTGGCTCTGATTTCATTGAGTTTGTCTACCGGTTTGCATGTTTTCATTTTCTAAAAGAGGGTCAGCAACGGGACATCGTGTCCTTTCCAATGTGTCCTCCTCTCATTGTCTCAGGTCATCCCAACCCGCCGCGGAATAAAAGACCCCAACAACAGCCAGCCCCCCAAGACACGGAAGAAAAAGAAGAATTACGTGAAAGTGTTGGTGTCGTCAGGATGGAACAGCAACACGCCGTCCGGGTCGACAGCCCACGCCGCTACAAGGCACTGAGAGGAACCAGCAGCAGGCAAGACTATAGCTTCGACGCGACCAGATCAGGACCAGGAAAACAAACCCGACCGGTGCGCGTTCTGTCTGAGCCGATCAGCACAGGCCGACGTCCCATTGGCTGCATCTTTGGGCGGTCTGAGTGAGTGCGGTTTAAACCAACATTTTGTCTCGGTCAGCTGGCTGTTTATACGCAGGCTAAACTAATGCAGAGTTGTTTGAATGACGAAGAAGAATCCGTTCAGAATTATGTGCAATTTCACACACAGGTTGGCGCAAAGTAGTGCTAGCGAAATCCTTTGCACTTTCAACAACACGTGAATAGCTATCTTCACCGCAAAGCAAGAGGAATCATTCTTGATTATATCCACCACTTCAATAGGTTTAAGTATTTCTGCTGTGATGCATTACATTGTATTGCTCACGTCCTAGCTTTGTCGCAAAACCTCAAACACAGATTTCAAAGACTCAAAGACTGATGGAGGAGGTCTATTCAGAGACTCTGTGTGTGTGACTGTGTGACTGTGCGTGTACGGTGTGTGTGTGTGTGTGTGTGTGCTTGCATGGTGTGTGTGTGTGTGTGTGTGTGTGTGTGTGTCTGTGTGTGTCTGTGTGTGTTTGTACGGTGCGTGTGTTTGTACAGTGTGTGTGTGTGTGTGTGTGTGTGTGTGTGTGTGTGTGGTGTGTGTGTGTGTGGGCCGCGCGTGTGTGTGTATGCGTTGTGTGTGGTGTGTTTGTAAAAATGGTGTGTGTGTTGTAGTGTGTGTGTGATTGTAAAGTTGTGTTTTGTACAGTGTGTGGTGTGTTATGTGTGCGTGCATATGGTATGTGTGTGTGTGTGTGTGTGTGTGTGTGTGTGTGTGTGTGTGTGTGTGTGTGTGTGTGTGTGTGTGTGTGTGTGTGTGTGTATGTGTGTGTGTGTGCGCGCGCGTGTGTGTGTGTGTATGCGTGTGTGTGTGTGTGTGTGTATGTATTTGCAGTATAGCCCCCGGAGCCACAGCCTTCCCACGCGTTCCCCTTAACTGACGTCGGAGCAGATTGCTGATGACAGCTTCTCCGGCTGCGAAGAACCCAGAGTCAATGCTGAAACTGCACTGCTCATATTACACACACACACACACACACACACGCACACACAGACACACACACGCTCTCCCTCACAGCAGGAGTCAGTACCAGCGATACACAAAGACAGACGTGTCGTCGAAGGGTGATCAAAGCTGAGAATGCCTTCCTCGCAGAGGTTTACACACACGCGGCCGCCTACAGCACCTTATCAGCTCTGTACACACACACCGACACCGAGACACCACACACACACCACCCTACACACCACACTACCCACAGTAAGGACCCCCAACCTCCCCCCTCTCCCCTCACCCAAAGCCTGTCTTGGCCTTGTCTTGCCCTGGAGAGGTGTTAGATTATAGGATAGAGGTTTGAATTGTGTTGCATATTCAGCCTGTCAACACAGAAGACTAATCCCGTGTTCGGCGGTCGTTTGATGTGTGCTACAGTTTGCTGCAGTGGGTGGGATTTGAATAAAGACACACATACACACACACACACACAACACCACACCACACACTCCTGACCCACACGCACACACACACAACACACACACGCTAAAGTAAATCAATGTGTTGGTACTGTGATATACTGAACACAACGGAGAAAAAATAAGCCACGTTATGATTAATCTCACACAGGCCTTGAGGGGAGATACCATTCGGAAACAAAAACGGGGAACGTTTAACATTCAATTCCAATGCAACGCAGAGCTGTGCCGCGCGCTTTAGAGAGGAGACCGGTTCCAAGCGGCCGAGGGCAAACGCTAGATCGTCCTCATTTACGACTCGCTAAGTTGCTGAGCGAACTTGCCGCAGGGGTGTGTTGGCGTGAGTGAATGCGCCCCGTGCTAAATCAGTATATACAGTAATCTCACAGTACGCCCCAACGCCACACCCACCGAGAGCAACACGACGCCGCCAAGCCCCACGCTATCTTAAACACAAGCCGGCGTCCGGATTCACAGCCCCTATGACCGCCGAGACCAAATGGAGGCGGCCGTGTTTGAACGGGCAAACAAACAAAAGTGGGCTAAAGAGCCACAACACAAACGACTGAATGAAGCGACAAAAAAAGAAGGAAAAAGTGTTTTTTCTTTTCTTTTTCCAACCCTTTTGTCTCGGGGACACGGCCACAGCCGACGTGTTTCATGTGTTTGCGAATGCGTGTGTTTGTGGCGCACCCACATGCGAAAGACGCGTCTCCAACAAAGCATGCGCTAACTCCAGCGCTAATTAGTGTTTCAGCTCCTTTTTCTCCTTTTCGCGTCGGGCTGAATACTTTTCATACTCAGCCGACGCCCGGTGTACGCTAGATACAATGACGTCGAATAATCAGAGCAAAGACATGGAAAGCATAATTAAGCGGCTTATAGCCCATTGTGGGCGAAGGTCGCACTTCTGTGCGGGCTCAACCAGAAGAGACGAGCATTAAACCAGGCAGATACTGGGAACACATTGAGAATATACAAGATTATAAGCTCGCAATTAAGAAAAACAATTAATAACTATATATCTGGTGGCTTTCCGTCGTCCCTATTTTGTCGTCATTCATCCGATTTTGTGTTGCTGCGGTAAGCGTCTTTATTACGTTCAACGATCGGACTGTTGTTTCCAGCTTACCCATCCTGTGGGCTGAGCGGAGATCATTAAAGGCTTAGCTAGTAATAACCGGGACTGCGTGTCAACTGCTGGGCATTGGCATAGTTCTTTAATAGAACTGTAGACGGTGGGCTTGGACGGACGTCGTGTCTCTCGTGGAAGGCTGTGCCAAAGCCGTTTTGTGTGGTTACTTGTATTACCCGTAGTTAGACTAATACTGTAACTCATTAAATTTACATTGATCTATTTACCACGTGTGGCTGGCTATTACAGCAAAAATATACAACAAAGACACGCAACCATCTAGCACAATCTGCCATGGCCTGTGCTGACCATAGTCGAGACCTACAGATTCGCCGTGTTCATAGCGTAAGCGCGCGATGTCGGTATGATTGATGTGTGAGTTTGATGCAACGCTGTCGCTGAGTCGTTTATTATATGACCGCCGCGCGCTAGGAAACGTGTCAGTGAATAGTCCATCCGTCTAATCAGAAACACGCCGCGTCGAAGTAAACTACTAAATCAACTCAGTCTGTTCTCATTCTCAAATTCGGAATTGTAGGAAATTGTCTACAGAACAAACCGTGGTCGATTTTCCTTGACTCTATCTACGTATCGGAATTCTAGTTAGAGTTGCAAATATCTTGCTGAAACTTTCTACGTGCGTTCCTAGTTTTGTAATTGTTTTGGTACACGTGAATCATCGTGTTCCCAGGAAAGAGAACACTCGGGTGCATCTATTCTTGTGCCGGTCCTACATCCCGCCGCACTCCTAATTTTGTAGATTTCAGATTCGAGGAGTGTTTGATGAGTTGTCCGTGCCCTGTCCGAATGCACTCCCTTGCTTTCTGCAGCGCCCTCCTGTCCTCGCCTCCGACAAACGGGGAATCCGTGAGAATTACACCATTCTACAGTGGTGCGTCATTGGGCGCCCCAGACTCCAACCGCCTCCTTCATACACACCACTTAAATAAAAAGGCGTAGGCGATCGCGTGAGAGGTCTGGAGAGACGACATGCGACCTGAATTTTACTGGGGGACTATTTGTAGAGACTCCGGTGGGCGTGGTGGTGATGTCGTCTATCCCTGGCGTCGCTAAAGAGGAGTTTGCATTTGTTGTCAGCCCACTCTCCCTACACGACTATCATATTAAAAGCGTTCTTCTGCCCCCACCGCTTCCCAAGCGTTGTCTTGTCTCGTGAGCGTTGGAAAAGTCGATGGGCGGCGAGCCACAATTTGCCGACGCCCGCTACCCTGTGCGTCTTCGCCGAGGCTCACACTCTCTCCCAGTTTGTTTTCGTGAACCCTTTCGCACACCCTTGATTGGATGGTTTGGTGCTTTGAGATCTTGAGAATCTCAACTTCAAGTGGACGATGTGTTGCTGTCGTAGGCTGTGGTGTAGTGTCGATTGTCTTCGAGCGGTGCTGGTTATTAAATCTGTCAAATGGAGCCCCAGTCCCAGGCTGTGTAATGAGACGTGATATGAGTCTACCCTTGTGTAGTTCTCTGTCTACGCAAAAGTTCTCTGTGTTAGTCGAAACTGCTGTATATAGTTTATCCTGAAATCCCGGACACGTCAGTCGTATGAAAAAGTTGTTCTAACATGCGAGAAATAAAAGCAGAGAGAATACGATTAAAGGCGAGTAGCAGTGATTAAGGCCTAGGAACATCCTCTCAAAAGTGGAGTGCATGCGTTAAAATTGGACCTAAATTCTTGAGTCAATCAACACAAACGAAAAGTATCGAACGACCCACCTTGCCTGCTTAACGTAACTTCACAACAAAATGGTCTGTTCTCCCAATAAATAACGCCCCCAACCTCAAACAACACACTATCATTCGTACTTCAATCAACCTCGGCAGGGTTATAGCGTGTCACTAACGCCACATCACCCCACCATCCCAATCTGTCTCCCTATAGCCATCAAATTATCGTACTCATTCGCGCGGTTATTAGCGTTCATTCAGGAGCAAGCTAGAAACGGCTCCTGTGTTAATTTGAAAATAATCAAAATGCAGGAGACTTGGATTTGGTTGGAAGTAGCTGGCTCTCCACAGCCCAACGCTACTCCACTCTGCACACACACAGCTTTCCCTTGAAGGTAAACACGTCGCTGCAGTGAGGCCGATATTCTCCAGGGTTAAAATATAGTCCCTGAAGGACTTGAATGATTTAGAATCAAGGTCACTGTAAGGTTCCCCAACATAATATTGGCTTGTGCAACGAAACGCAAAAAAAAGCTACGAGGAAAAAACCACAAAAAGCTTTTGGGCTTTTAAATTGCTTCACACCTGATGAACACCAACAAATAGTTTAATAAAACCACAGCGTATTTTACCGCCTAATTTTATTCCATTATTGCTTCCCCCTTTTCCCCTCCTATATTATTGTATAATCTGTTACCGACAGACAGACCGGGCCGCTGTTGGACTTCCGAGCGGGAACGCTGCCTCTCCGTATGGAACAAGAATGGAACACGTATGGAACACGTATGGAACACGTATGGAAAACATATGGGACACGTATGGAAAACATATGGGACACGTATAGGACACATATGGAACATGGAAGGAACACGTATGGAACACGGATACGATGGCAGAAACACACAATCACTCAGTCAATCTCCTTATCAGCCATGGAGATCAGCCTCTGCTGCGTGCATGCGTGTGTGTGTGTGTGTGTGTATGTGTGCTTGCATGTGGGTGTGTTGTGTAATATGTGTGTTGTCTGTGTTGGTGTGTGTGTGTGTGTGTGTGTGTGTGTGTGTGTATGTGTGTTGCTGGAAGTGTGTGTGTGTGTGTGCTGTATGTGTGTGTGTGTGTGTGTGTGTGTGTGTGTGTGTGTGTGTATGGAGTGTGTGTGTGTGTGTGTGTGTGTGTGTGTTGGTAGAAGCTATCTCCCTCCCACAGGGTGCAAATATCCACAAGCCATGAAACGGTCCGGCTCACGAGTTAAATGTGGAAGCGATTTCATCTTGATAACCAACCGGAGAGCATGTTGGCCGTGTTTTACCGATAACCGCAACATGTCTCACAAAAAGGACAAGGAATTAAATTAACAAATAAAAAATAACATTCAGAAACAACCGCAGTGTTGGAGGCCATGTTTAGAATGGTTTATTATCATTACCCAACCTGGAGTGCGATGTTCCCTTGTTTTGGGATGAAATTTACAGTTTTTTTAAAGGTTTAGCGTGAGTTTAACTACACAGACGAACACACACACACGCATATTACAAGAGAATCACATACAGTATGTTACTAAATATGCACACATACGGTGAAAGTGACACCTCAAAAACATAATTATGGAATCTTCGCCGTGGCTATTACAAGTGATCCACATATGGTGACAAACATATGGCAAAGTCGACACATCAACACATTTATCTTATTAAGTTCATCTTTGTACACACACACATATGCGCGCGCGCGCGCACACACACACACACGCGGTGGATAGTGCTAAGTCTAAGTACATACATATTCGTCTAAAAAACAGAAAGTAGAGAATGAGAGAGAGAGAGAGAGAGGAGAGAGAGAGAGAGAGAGAGAGAGAGAGAGTCTCGGGTTGCTAATGTGAGGCTAACTGTGTTAACTGCGGGATCACATGACACACCTGCGAGAGCCAGCCAGGACAGGAATAATTATGGAGACCGTTTTCCGCTGAAATGCAACGTAGGCCATTCTGTGCTCGCTCTCTCTCTCTCTCTCTCTCTCTCTCTCCCTCTCCCTCGTTTCTTTACATTTTGTTTTTTTGGTTGTCGTCTGTTTTTTTATCAGATCTTTTTTTGTGCGAAAAACTGCTTAGGTGTCTAATACTCTCAGAGCAGAGGAGGCTAAAAACAGAGGGAATGGGATGTATAAAGAATATATCTGGGAGAGAGAGAGAGATTTTATATTCACATTACTTCCACGCTCAGATCACCGCCCCGCCCCCCCGCCCCACCACCACCCGTCGCACATCGTGTCAACTGCTCAGGATATTAAATATTAAATATTGCACGGCGGCGCACGTTAAAATATTGATAATAAACAAAATCGGACGGAGAACGTCAACACGTATATATTGAAGAATATGCATAACACTGCAGTGTTGTGAGAATGCTCCGCCGATGTTTGAAAAAATGGCCGTACACTTACACTCCATGCTGAGGAGAATGAGTTGGAAATGAGATCCATCACCTGGGACTAAGCAAGAATTGTTATTACCACAGAAGAATAGATAGAAGTAAGTAGAGGCGTAGTAGAAAATAATGTAATTACCTAAGAGCGTTTCTCATAGATCTGAGTACTAGTTCGAAGTCCACGAATACATCACTCGAGACGCCTTCTACACATTGTGCATCTACAGCCACGACTCAAATACACACAAGTTCGGACAACAGCGAACAAACGCATTAAGGCCCATGTTCACTCGAAACAGTCCCGCAATGGCTGGCCACGCGTATTTACTATAAACAGAGAATACTCTGTATAATACCTCAGGATAATAGTGTATCCTGACGTGATAATTGTCAACTACGAATACGGTGAACAACAGGAATCGACCCCGCGAAGAATATTCTGTTGCTTCAAATAACCAATATAAATTTTCGTGATAATCCCTTCTATCTGCTGGTGTATGGCTATTATAAAACGTAGATTTGCTACTGCACCGTTGGCTATGTAGTAATGTAGTTACAACCACTTACATAATGCGTCTACAAATAAAAATAGGATGCCTTTCCGCCCTAAAGGACAATACAAAGCTTTATCAATTCGTCGTTCCGTTACTGTCCAAAAGCCTCTTTTAAATGCTTTTGGTTAATAAGTAACAACCATTCCGCCAGTCTTGCCGAGGACGGCTGGAGACTCTCTGTCTCTACTCCCACTCGCGCGCTCTTTGCCCGCCCGCGCACACGACTCTTAGTCACAACGGACGTCGTTGCTATGGGCAAAAGACTGAGTTGCTTAAGTTAAAGAACTACACCAATTATTTCATGCTCCTTATGAAAACACACACCATACGATCCACACTCTCATCCATAAGATTGTAGATAGGGAATGCAAAGCCACGCCGACTCGACGCACTCCGCGAGACGCACAGCAGTCACGCACTCGCCACAGAAGTAAGACATGGAGGTACGCGGCGTCTGCTGCTCGCTCATTTACCAAAGATGAGTATACCAGCGTCACGCTCGCACACTCTCGACTCGCGCGATAAAACACTAACACCACTCGGACCGCGCGTTGCAACACACGCAGCCGCGATCACCTCTCTCGGCCACTCTCCTCGTTAATCGAGTATGCACCCTCTCCCCGCCCCTACACTCTTCCGAAATCTGACTAGTGAATATGACGGGCTACCCGCCCTCTCCTCGCCGCCCATGTGCACTGGCGTCTTACATCAGCTCGTCTCTCTCTCTCCCCACAACCATCACCTACCACCACCCGGCCTACCACCTCTGTCTCGCACGCACGTCTGCCTGTTCGGTGCTCTTGTGCTATTGTAAGTTTTTTTGTTGTTTTTCTTGTTGTTTGTTGTGTCAGTGTTGTTGCATGTAGTTCTTGTTTATACTGTCAGGAAGTGGCGGATGACAATCGCGTTGCGCAGGATGGCTCATCTCTCATACGCCAGAGCAGGAAGCGCGTTAATAGACTCCGCTGCTGCTAAAGGTATGTGAGCAACACTAATCCGACGGCGCGAGGTCTAGCACGAGGAGGAAGGGAGAGATTTAGACTCATAAAGTGGTGGTGGTGGTGGTGCTGGTGGTTAGTTGTGGAAATGTGGCGTCGCTGTGTGTGTGTGTGTGTGTTGTGGTGTGTGTGTGTGTGTGTTGTGGTGTGTTGTGGTGTGTGGCTCCACAAACGCCCAACACACACAGCGTCGACAATGGTTTCCAGTGCTCAGGGTGCAGTGTGTGTGGTAGTGTAGTTGAGTGTATTAAGATATGTTGCAGTGTGTGCTGCGGCGGCAATCGGACTTGATGTAGTAATATGTAGAGTCGTTCCAAATGTGTAATCTGGGCATCCACTCCGTGGCTGTGGCTCACGGATACTTAGAGCTTTGGGATCACCGCAACTTCGAGGATGGATAGCCAATATAATGAGAAAGAAAGCAGATATAATCCACTAAACCAAACCTTATACCTTCCATTTCGCTCCTCCGGGGAGCAGTATGGTTATGGTGTGAGTCTTGCTCGAGTGTCTGCAGTACCCCCCCCTGCCCACCGAGCTCACTCCAACCCGTACCTCTTTGGCCGAATGTGGCTAACGTTTAACTCAGAGCCGAAGCAGTGTTAAATCTCTTGTTAAAGGATCTACGGGACTGAGCGAGCACACATATCCGGATTAGACACACCCGCATCTTGCCTCCCTTCCGAACACGATCCCCGACCATCGCTACCTATTGGCTGCCAATCTGACTTCTGTCCTCCAATCCATCCTGACCCTCCCCTCTACTCTCGCTTCTGTGCATTTGTGCCTACTTGTTACTTGACTCCCTTGTGCTCGGCCACACGCTGACTCTGTCTCGTCTTTCTCTATATCCATTCTCCACTTGTCGCTAGTTTATTACCGTATCTTCTCCGATTTGTCTACAATTTTTATGCTCTCACTGCTCATCATACTCTAATGATCTGTACTGTCCTCTTCTCTCGTACCCTCCCTGTCCTTGGTCGCAAATCGGCGCCTTGACTGTTCCTCTCCGTTCACGTCACTAAACCCACTGGTGTTTGTGTAAAGTGTGCGAAACAAACTAATAATTTCAGGAGGTGTCACAATGAGACAGCCGGAGAGAGAGACCTCGTCTTGCCGTTGCTGCACGTACATTCCAGACTCTGCACCGACTCGCAATCACCAAATGTGAGGAGCGAGGCATCTGTTCTCGTAGCTCGCATTGATTTGTACTATGAGTACTACAGTTGCAGGATATTAGACTAAAGTTAGTCCTAGTAGGAATTTGAACCTACTAATGGCCGACATGTTACAGTCAGGCTCGACTTTTGTCATAAAATTTTACTCCCTACTGAAGTTTGGAAGTTCCAAAACTAATCACGTAGCGAGAGCATTATGGCCCATTATACAGTTGTTGGCGACCGCAACACCAGGAGTCTGAGCACAATGAGAAGCGCTCTTTTGACTTGGTCATTAACTCTAAAGTCAAGGAGTTGCGTAATCGCGAAACACAAGCTCCCTATACCTTCTTGCGCACTGGCTTTTCTGGCAAATCCAAGTACCAATCAATAATTACATAATGATCATTGCATTTTAATCTGGAGATCCTACACTTCGAGTTATCCGCCCCTGCCCCACCACGTGCGCATGAAATCGTAGTAATGAATTATGTGAAGGCGCAAGGGGCTGAGGCTAGGGTGATATCACCAAAAGCTGAGACAGAGACAAAAATGAATGGATCACGGCTTTAAGGGGGAAGGGGGGGCGGCGGGGAGGTGGGTTGCTGAGTGTGAGGTGAAGTAGCGTGTGATGTGTTTTAGTGACTGTTGTTTGAGGATCTATTGATAAGACTGGTGTGTACGAAGCCTCTACAGTCGGCGTGTGGTACCGTGTCTGCATGTGTGCAGACCTTGTTACCGATCATGCTATATATGTGCCACTGCGAATTACAGCAGCTCGACGTCAGCGTTGTGCGCGTTATGAGAGCGACAAGTGAGGAAATGACGGGTTTCGTGTAGATGTAGTTGTTTGTGTCTTGGTTCGTGTGTTGCAGCCTGGCTTGTTGTTGTTTCGAGTAGTTGTGCGTGGTAGTGATCATGAAATAATCGATAGGTGAAGCTATGATTAGATAGTTATTGTGTCTCTGCATCTGATCAGCACGTCTCCCAAGCTTGTGGTGCATGGCACAACAGTGTGTGTGTGTGTGTGTGTGTGTGTTCGTGTGTGTGTCTGTGTGTGTTCGTGTGTGTGTGTGTGTGTGTGTGTGTGTGTGCTATGTGTGTGATGCCTATCATCCGCACCTGTGTGTGCGTGCTCTTCATCTCTTCTTCGTGCTTTGTGTGCCTCTTCCCACACAACGGTCCAACATTCCTCAGCTTCATTCCTCCTCTGGGTGGAAGGTCAGTTTGCTAATGTGACGAAGATCCTGTTGACTGTTCCCTGTTCAGCGGAGGCCCACCACTGTCACAGCAACCAACCCCACTCACGGGTGACTGAAGCCCGTCAAGCTAGGAATCTCGCAGCTCCTCTCTGAGTGATTGAGGAAGCTGAGCAGCTTGTTTTGACAAGTTTGCCAAGAGGAAAAGAAAAGTAAGTAGAGTCACGTGCGCAAGCTCTTAGAGAGAACAAGAAATAGAATCGAGCGGGTGAGGGCACCTCAGAGCACAAACACCTAGACCTGCGATTCTGTCTGCAGAGCCAAAGTACGAAAATGGATCTCTCTCTCGCTTATTATGTCATTAGAACACCCATCTTGCCGTGACCTCTCTGCCATCCCTACCTTATCCTCATTCTCTTGTCCATCTTTGCACTTATTCGTCTGCTATCTTCACCACAAAATATGTGCAGCACCCTACTTTGCCTAGTCTCCTCCTTTCTCCATCTCTCTCAATTCACATGGTATGTCATGTCTCCTACATCGACGTCACTCCGTACTGCTCTACGTGCTCCGTGCCATCAAGTCGTTGCACCTTCTACACCATCTTCTGGTCCTCTACTCTCCTCTCAAGCCCGCGCTGTGGTTCACTACAGCACAGTACGCCACCATTCCAACAATTAAATTAAGGTGTCACATGCACTGGACGGACACACAACAGTCACGCACGGTATGTTACGATGGCGTCTGGAATGGTCTAATATTACAAATTGAGCTCAGCCCATATATCTAGCGCCAAGGTATGGACTATTTACAAAAAGAGGAGCTTACCTGTATGCAAGTCGTTGTATAAGAAGTACTTGGAGAGATCAGATACTTGATGTAAAAAGTATAGCACTCAGGTCAATCCCATTCACCCTCACAATGACGAAATAAATGCACTTTAGTTAGTATAGCAAATGAGTTAATTAAGGCTCACACGATCTTTAGACAATGTTAACCTTTTGAGTTTAAAAGTCTATCAAGATAATTTATAGATATGAATACTACTTTCTTATTACGATACTTTAGGAGCGACTCATCGTCAACGAGGGAGTCAAGTTAATGTATCTGTATAGTTCCTCCAATAATAAGTCTTTAAATTGTCTACCTCTTCCTTGTCGAATAAGATTAATATAAAGACTACACATTAGCTCAAACAAAAACAACAAATTAATAAGTCTGCGATCAGTCGTAACCAGAGTGTAGTAATAAGAACGACACCTCGGGCGGACTCAGGCTCGGGTGTTCCTCGCTCGCAATTGAAGCGGTCGCGTTGGAAGGGGGGGTCTGTGGCGAAAAAAACAATTTAATTACACTTGATATAGTTCAATCATACAAAACAACGCAACGTGACGGACGGACGGCCGTTCGACGATCCGTGCGCCGAACTGAACCCACCAGACCGCGCAAGCGGGCACGCGCCGTGCTTGCGTCACGCGGCTCCGATCATTTAAAGCTAGTCCCCTACTTCACTGTATCAACCAGCAAACCACTAGACGCGGGATTATTGAGGTTGATATGCTAAGATGCTGAGGATGCGATCAGCACTTAGTGTTTTGATTATGACAAAAGTATGCTAAACGTAATATATGATATGGATCTTGTAATTTTTAGACTGAGATAAGTAACTTATATATTTAATTATGAACTAAATATTGAGTCAGGAAATAATATAATTATTATTAATTATATATTAAGAAAAATCATAATTATTATAATTAAATAAATTACTTTAGTTCTATGAGGGTGAGTAGTGCTAAAAAGTCGATACGCACTGATGATTTACAGAGCTTAATTTTTATAGCTCTATACAATATGATGCTAGTATTTTATCTGCGTTC
This sequence comes from Coryphaenoides rupestris, assembly GCA_002895965.2. Lineage (NCBI taxonomy): Eukaryota > Metazoa > Chordata > Actinopteri > Gadiformes > Macrouridae > Coryphaenoides > Coryphaenoides rupestris. The sequence continues at coordinate 3,592 of PIJE02002051.1, read as the reverse complement.
TTCCCGCATCCCACATCACCATTATGTGTTGATCTCTCCTCATAGACTGATTTTTAAGTGAGAGGCTCCCCGAGAAAGCCTTCAACTCTCAGCGCGACAGGGGACTCGCACATGAAGTGTGAAAGCAAGTCGCTCCAATCGGTGTCGTGGTTATCGGGGCATAATCCCTTCAATCGCCGAAGCCAGCTCCAGCTGCAAAGAGTGAGAAGGGCGCGCCTGCGCATCCTCCTGAAAGACTAACGATGCGCGGATGATGCGCGCCTGTTGCTACGAATCTGCGTCCTTAAAGGTTGGGAGTGTTCGACGGATCTTGTGGAGTGTGCGAACGGACGCAAAATAGCCTGCCCAAGTACAACAAATCATGTTCGCAAGTCATTTCAGCAAACCCCTAGTTACTATTACATACAGTATACATTATAAAGCTGGAAAGCTCATTAAAAATAGTCAGTTAGTGACTCGGAGTAAAAGTATACATTTTCACATATACCGGGTAGATATTTTGGATTAGTTAAGTATGAGTATACTCTATAAGTGAAATGTGCTGAACAAGTAGTTTAAGAGAGCTCAAAACTAAAGCCCACAATTCTAACGAAGTAAAGCAATTAAACAGGTCATAACGACATGAAAATTGCTAGCTTAAGTACAGTAACAACCGACGACAGGCCTCACTCGGGTGCTAACAGCTTGTCGCTACCCACAAATCATACAAAGACTGCTGTGCGGCATCGAGCCATCGCACCACGTAGTCGAGCTCCCGTAAGCTGGTCACGCCAGAACGGAGTGAAGGGCAAACAAGTACAAACTCAAAAAAAGTAGAAAGGAGTGACTACATTAAAAGATCCAGCAAACACCTTAGTCGATTCTGTCAGACTTACACAGTTGGATCGTTAACGGAATGCAATACTACCGGCACGTGCTAAAAGTATGAATGGGGTAATCTCGGCAAAAGCGAGGAAGAAGTGTATTACCTTATTGGTTGTTAATACATGGTACATTACCGTTTCTTTGTACCAGAAAATATAGGATAAATATAGGGTAAAAAGAACGTAGTATTTACAATGAGCTAATCCTCCTTCATTTTTTTGAAGAAAAACCGCATTTTACTATAGTCGTAAATAGAAAGTCTTAATAAAGTCAGTCTGTCTTGCGTCTATTTGAAGTATCTGAAAGGTAATTAATAACAGAGGCTTATAATTTTCTGATAGTTATGAGATTATACATTGGGAACAGATATTCACCATCGAAAGTGTAATAATAAGTAACCTATGGCACTATTGCAAGAGAAATAAAATAAACAAGACGTTTTTCGATCTGTTACCCGTCTTGAGCTACTATCATACTTTGAGTAATTTTAAGGATGAGGGATCTCAATTCTTAGTTGACCATGCCGAAACTTCGCGAGATAAGTGACAAGAGATAACAGGGAGGGAACACGACAGTCTGGAACATTTATCGTTGTCGTAAATCCCCTCCGGCAAACAGGGCGAGACTGAACGCCATTTGTTGAGAAAGGGCGACACGTTGAGAGGGCGTGCTAGTCGCGCTGCCAGTGTGTCCTGGGGCGCACTTGGTGTGTCGGTGTATGTGGGGCTGAGTATAACGTGTATTCCCTTTCCATTCTTGTTACTTTACTCCGCCATGTATCTCTAGAATCTCGCTGCCGAGCTAACCTATTGGATTTGGTATTGTATATCTTAACAGTATGTAATTTTGAATTAACACTTTTTAAGGTGATGAATTATAACACCACAAGAAAAACCATTATAGATCTTAATGACCTATTATTCACAACGAGTTTAATAAAATATATATGAAGTCTGATGAAATACAATTACATTAAATTTTTGATACGTACCTTTATGAATTATGTAGACTCTAAAATATTCAACTATAGTATTTATTTTTATATCTTATGTCTAATTAGTTACTATATGTCTTAGTGATTTTTGTTTTCAATTTTGCAATACTGTTTTATAAAATTGAAATTTTGATAGCCTGCTTTTTAAAATTTTCTGCTATAATGTGACTTGCTAATTGCAGGCAATAGCAGCAGAGCAAAGTTATATATTACCATATTAGTTTTGAATTTTGCTGAATGATTTGCCGACCGACTAGAGGAGCCGAGTCGTAGGCTGACACGCCAGTCATTATAGCGTTACTAGACAGTCAATTAGGTTAAGCAACTTGGGATCGAGCGCAAGCAGTCCTGCGCTGGTACGTTTAGTGTTGCTATGACGATCAGTTAGCTAGTAACAGTTAATTAACAGTAATAGGTTAGCTTCACCTTCCTGGTTATCAGGACGTAACTTTAACACCCGGCACACACACACAGACGTGTGCCTTCAAAAACATATCCAAATCATTTTGCTTTGACAGTCGTACAAAATAAGAAATTTATGCTTTTCGCCTGACCGAACTCTGATCAATGAAAAGTCTACGTTTTGCAGTGGTACAGCCAAACATCCATTAATACACACAAGGAAAGAAAAGTATTGAAAACAAGTTAACTACCGTAGTATTAGCCCAAGTGGTATCTATTTTAGGAAATGTAGTGTAGAGTAAAGTGTACGAAAGGCCTAAGACCAGGAATTATAAACCATAAATATAAGTTAACAAGACTTACACACAACAACAATTTCTAAAACCTTTCTAAGTCATCATCACGTAATCGAGAGTATTTGTACTTGTTTATACATCTTTACATTCAATCCTCTGCCGAGCGCCACTTGAGTGGGTTGCTCAGGTACCGGTCGAAATCGTCGATCCCCGGTCGCGGCTGTACATGCAAGGACACGTCGATAGCTGCAAAATCAACGTGAGAAAAAAGGAACGAATCGCCGATTTATATGACTTCCTTAATCATACATCCAGTCAGAGACGACAATCTGCATGATGTTCTAATGATCAGACAGTTACTCATATTAGTTGATAGCGGCCTGCGTATGGCAATGGCCTAAGAAGTGAATGGTAACGAATATAAACGTAAATAGTATCTAGTGATCCCCTTATGCCATTTTTATTTTATACTAAAAGAGTGAATACCTATGTGTCAGAAGCTAAGAGAATAATGTAATCGACTAAACAATGAATTTCGTTCAAATTATACAAAAGATACAAATGAAAAGTCCTGGTGTCTCTGCTGAATATGTGGGACTCTAATCGGCCTCCGATATAAGTTAAGAATATTTATCTCACATGCTGGCCACAACTTTTATCATCAACCTTCTAGCTGATTCGCATTGACGTTGGCAAACGGAATTAGCGCGAGAGCGACATCAAATGACTTGTGTCACCGCGATTTCAGTGATCAAATTAGGTTGTTGTGTAATGTTGGTGGTGTGCAAATGTTTGGGTTGGTACTCGTCGTTTGTATATAGTAAGAGGTAACGTTACAGGGAGATAGGAACAGACGCTTGGGGAAAAGGGTGGATGAGATTGCCAAAACCTTGCCGTGGCCTCCTGCGTGACACAACATAACAAGTGTGTCAGAGGAGCTGTCTTTTGAAGGCGTCTTAGACGAGTGGTGGTGTGTGTCTGTGTGTTGTGTATGTATGTTCAGGCTGGGTGAACTATCTAATCACTTATGTGGCTT
>PIJE02002050.1:63777-86491 GCA_002895965.2 Coryphaenoides rupestris | reverse complement strand
AGAGAGAGATCAGTTAGAGGTAGAGTCTCCCTGGTTCCAAAGCACAGAGTAGCCTTTAAACTGCATACGGGGAAATCGGGGAACGAGCCAGTTGGCTCACCAGCACGCCCCACAGTACTGGAAAAGAGCCCTGTCTTTTGGCCGGATAAGGACAGGTGGCTATAGTTGGTCGGTTGCCCCACAGTAGAGACACGCACCTGCCCGCATTCTGCGGAGCCGCTCGCCTGGGACATAGGTGGGCTCTTCCCACTTGCTAGGCCTCCTGCCCCCAGGAAAAACCCCTGGTGACCGAGCCAGGACCGTGGGCGGCGGAGAAAAACGAGCCGCTCCTTGCCGGCGCCGTTCCCAGACGGTTGTCCAGCTTGATGGCGAGGGAAGCCAAGAGCCCTAAATCGCCCTGGCTGCGTCTCGAGTGGCTATTTCGTTCCTGCAGTTGCTCGCGTAAGGCCATTTAAAAAAAGATGCCCCGTAGCGCCGAGTGCGTCCCCACAGGCGTCAAGCTGCTATATGCGAACTCCAACCGAGTAATGGCTACGCTGCGGGCTCCCGGGCGGTGTGGCCAACCGTATTGGATGCGTCTCCGCCAATGATCGGTGTGATCAAAAACACATCCTTTAATTCCAAATAAAATCGTCGAAGTGAGGGCGGTCCCGCGATCTGGTGGGAGGTGGACCGCCTCGGCCCACGCCAGGGCCCTGCCTCTCAAAAAGCGATCACATATCGGAACCTTTATTGCTGGATCGTGGAGAAGGTCTGCGGTCGCTGGAGGCACAAGGAAACAACTGAGCACGAACCCTCTGCATTTAATTCCCCTCCCGGAGAAGGTTCCGGGCTCGCGGAGCGTAGGACTTTCCCCCCGGAAAAAGCTGGGTGTTACCGGGGACGGAGGCCGAGGCGGTCTGGCTGGGATGCGGAGACTGGACGGAATGAGGGTACGTAAATGAGCAAATGGTACCTGGTTGTTTATGTTGGTTGGATTGGTTTGCATCAACGTCTGGTTGTCAGCAGTAAGCTTCCGGAGGATTCGGTCGTGCTGCCCACGAATTCGCCCTGGCTGGAGAGCGCTCTCCGGAGCGAGGCTGCTCCGAATCCGGGCTCGCTGGGTCCACGTGGCCAGATCGTCTGTCACGATCGTGTCAAGGTTTTTGGACCCCAGTGCAGAGTCGGCACGGAGTGCAGGAAATAACAGGGTTATTTTAGCGTGTGGGGGAAAAATCAGGATCGGCTGAGTAAGCAGGGGTAGCCGAGGAGCCCGATGGGAAGGTGCGGCTCGGAGGCCGAGCCGGTGGTGAGGCAGGCAGGTAGACAGGGCAGGGGCCGGGCAGGCAGGGCAGGCTAAGGAGAGAGTATGCGGCTGACGGAACTGGATGGAGAGTATTGATCCTGAGACAGAGGGAAGACAGATCAACACGGGGAAAACTAGAAACTAGATCAAATATTCCTGAAGCCTGAAGCGAAGAATACCACTGTAAGTTGAATCAACGATCTGGCGTGGAGAGAGGTGAAAAACCGGATGTTTTAAGTACGTGGAGAACGAGTTGTATGAATCGCAGGGTGTGCAGGGTATAACCAGGTGAGCTTGATGAGCCGGGGAGGATGCCGGAACCAGAACGCACGCCCACACCAGCAGTAAAGGTAATGCACCTATTTAAAGCGCATGGCCGAAAACCTGACATTTTAATTCCAAATTCATCATTGTGCGTCCAGAGGAAGAGTTCGTCGGGATAGCATTTGCTTTTCGTTAGCCGCTTCCACTGACTTGGAGCTTGGATAGATCTACTGACCTGTAACGGCTATACGCAACTGATCTGGAGAGCTCTTTATATATCCTTACACCAGACTAGAAGCTGTTTCACACCAAACAACAATTTATACAAAATGGGAGAACACCTTATCAGTGTCGTTTCTCAACACCCAATATTATACGACAAACACCGCGACGACTACCTGAACAACCAAATAAAGGACAATGTGTAGCTCGCAGGCAGATTTTCCGCATTCCCGCATCGCACTGGTCGTATCTCTAGGTTGTTCCATGTTTTAAACTAAAAAGTAGTTTCTTCACATGCATCACTTATCTCAACATATCCGCTTTGTAGATCAATACAAATCTAGGCCTATGTGTCCATACGTCGTGTACGTCTAATTTCTCAGAACTAAGGAAAGCCCGCGGGTCAACAGTTTGAAATAGTCAAAACCTGTTCCGACAAATGATTTGTCATCGACCGCTCCCGATTCAGACATGTAGTAATTTTCTGTGAAAACACTTTGAATTTGTTAATAAAAGAGTCCGTGGCCGGAACATAATTGCCTTCTTTTCCCTCATGAGATTGGAGACATCTGTTTTAATCACGGGCAAACACTTTCCCCGGCATAATTAATGAAATTGCATTAAGCTGTTGTAATTTGCCAATCCTAAATGTCACATTGGGTCTGGTTTTGATAATTTTTGCAGAAAGAGGGGAGAGAGATGCAAGAGAGAAGAAGAACCCCTAAAAATCATAATCAGATTGTGTGGCAGAAAGTGACCTTAACCAACGTCTCAATTTTTTCCATTTTCTCTCAATTACAGAAACAGCCGTCACCACAGGAAGCATTACAATGACAAGTAAAACAGGCTGAGAGACTGAGGGAGACAGAAGAAAAAAGAGAGAGAGAGAGAGAGAGAGAGAGAGAGAGAGAATGGGGGGACACACTGAAGGAGGAGAGGTGACCAGCAACAGAGGTGTGTGTGGGGTGGGGGGAAATTAATTGCTTTGCTAAATCCTCCTCCAACAACTGAAGCCATCGCAAGCACCACAAAAAGGTCATTACCGGTAATCAATTTGAATCTGTTTTACCCTTCCCTGGGAAACCAATTCGGCAATTTAATTTGTTTTTTGTGTTTTTTTCTTCAGAAAATAAGGAACACCGAAGTGTGTGTCTGTGTGTGTGTGTGTGTGTGTGAGAGAGAGAGAGACATGAGACCAAAGAGAGAAAAAGGGAAAGGAAAATGAGGTAGCAGACCCCATCGGAGGAAGCTTAATTAATTAATTTCCACACGGATTCTCACAGCAGGGAATTGTTGGGGCTGTTCCCGCTGTGTCTATTTAGACCAGAGCATCTATGCAGTCTTATCGTAGCAGTTAGAGAGGATTTCAGATTGAAGAGAGTGTCACTTTTGAACACAGGTTCCACTGTCAGGTGAAGCCCCTTCGTTGAACCACTAGAGGGCAGTGTCAGACAGCCTATGTCCTGTTGTTAAAGTCCCCCCCCCCCCCCCCCTCCCCTCTCCCATTGGTACATACCAACCACAGTCGTTCACAGAATGAATTGAAAGTCAAATATCTTCCTTTGGTTCCTGTCACGTGTCCTTGGCAAATCGTCTGCTCTTCTGATCAGGAAGTGAAGAGATGCTTGGGATTCAGCCTGCAGCATCCCTTGGCGTACTGGATGAGCGACACACACACACATGCACACACACATGCACACACACGCACTCGGACACACACACACACAGCCACACACACACAGACACAGCACACATGCACACACACAAACACAGACGCACACACACACTTGCGTACATCCACCCACACACACACATACACACACACACAGCTGACACACACACATATGTGCGCACAAGGACAAACACAGACACCCAGACACCAAGCACATACACACATTCATGCAAACATACACACCAACATTTCATAACAATACACTTAGACACAGACACACACACAGACACAGACACACACACACACACACACACACACACACACGACCCATTCCCTGTGCGCGCTCCATGAGCACACGCCTACACACACACACACGCAGACACCACACACACACACACACACACACACACACACACACACACACACACACACACACACACACACACACACACACACACGCACACACACACACACAGCATCTGCCTAATCAACAGTGTCACCAGACATTTCCTGTAGATTGCTTCTTCACTTTGTATGGAGGGAGATGTCACTCAGCTGGGGTCGGCCATCCTAGTGAAGGAAAATAGAAAAAACTCACAACAACAACAACAACAACAAAACGTTTACGACCATTACAGATTTTTTTTTGCCAACAACATATTTTCTTCCGATCTTTTCCCAAATGTAACCATGTCTCACCACAGGTATTCCCTCTGAAGCCTGGCTGTCGTTTTGGAAGAGATTGGATAAAGTCGACAGGAGATTTGGGAGAATCATGACAGAAATGGTGAACAAAAAGGTGCTAAGAAGACCATAACGTTTCTCTGAATTTTGACCGAAATATCGGAAATAACGGATGAAGCTGACAGGCAACTGGGTTGTCACGGTAATGGGGGAAACATTTGTGATTGGGACTGATCTGCAGTTCTGGGCGACTGGCCTCACGCACACAAGGGTGTGACACACACACACATACACACACACATACATACACACACACACACATAACATATATTCGACACACGCACACACACACACACACACATCTAATACACACACTGCATAAAGACACAGAATGTAGAATGGAGTTAGCGGTTCAAGAGACGACATCAACACGGAACAACACTCTCTCTCTCTCTCCCTCTCTCATATTCTCTCTCTGTGTCTCTCGCTCTCACCAGGCCAATCAGGCCTAGACAGAGCAGTGTGTGTGTGTGTGTGTGTATGTGTAATTGTGTGAGTGATTTGTGGGCTGATTGATTGAATGAATGGGGGCTGATGATGAGAGCGCCACGGCACACGGCGAACCGGTGCAGGTAGAAACTGCTTAAATACCTTAACACACACGTCACAACATACAGCCATGATGGTACTGTGTGTGTGTGTGTGTGTGTGTGTGTGTGTGTGTGTGTGTGTTTCTGTGTGCTCTGTGCAAGAGAATAATTCTAGGGTTGTGTGTGTGTGTATGAAATGTACCGTTAACCTTTCGGAGGAGGAGGTGTGAGCGGACTTCAGTCGCAATCTCCGGGCTGACGGGTTGGTTGTCGCCCAGCCGCGTGCCTGGGTGTCTCTCCGGTGGTCTCGCTGGGCCTGTGTTGTGCTGTGATTGGGCGAAATGGTCACTGAGCCATCCTTGAATTCATTAACAAAATGTGTACTGTTCAGCTGTCCAATAATCAAATAATCTTTCTAAAGCAGATAAAGAAATTGAAGATATAAGACAAATAACATGGTTTGGATGTGTCCTATATTTGAAGTATAGATAATTTTTTTTATTTGTTCGTGTTCTTGCTTTAATTTTCAGGACAGCACGGGCGATTGAAGTGCTCAACCACGAGCGATGTTTTGCACCCAAGTTTTACATCAAATTAATTAGCCCCTCGCATGATTAGGCCGGCATTACAACACGGCTCTTAATTAGCTCGGCTAAGGCCTCTCAACAGAGCAGCCATTCATTCGGTGGAGATGGAAGTTCAGCCTCAGCACACGTTGACAACAGACCCCGCGTGGCTCGGGTGCAAAGTGCATTTCTAATTTCCCTTGCATCGCTGTGACCGGGCTACGCTGCCATTTACACCACGGCACACGAGTTTCTTTTCCAGCGCCACGTCAAATAAAAATACAAAAATCCAATAATTAACTTACACCGAAATCCTGAAATGGGTTTGCAGATGCCACTCACTTAAAAAAATGAATCCTTAAAAATTGATTGCGGTCCAACTTGTGTTTCATGAATTTTTTCGCTTTTATTCATGAATAACTAATTCAGAATATAAATATCCAATAATCCACTTGGTTGCTGTGTAAAAGTCACTCATAAACAACTATAACCATAAAAAAACTAAACTATAACAACCATATCAACTTGTTTATGATATGGTTGTTATAGTTTAGTTTTTTTTATGGTTATAGTTGTTTTATGGTTATGGTTACAAACAACTCTCTCTCCTGTTATATTTTAATGATGAATTAAATATTGTTTTGTATTGCTTCCTTCTAAGCGTGAACTCCCTTTGGGAATTGCCTTTAAAGGGGACATATTATACCACCAGGTGTGAGTGTGATTAGCCATTGCAAGCCGTTTCACAATTGCCCTGTGACTACCCCGTTTAGTGACATCACAAGTGGGAATGTCCACCTAGGTGTATGCTGACTAGATCGGTTTACCCGTCCGTTACAGTCCACTGGGTAGGCTGGTAGACTGATCTGGTAATCATACATCGAGGTGGACGTTCCCACTTGTGATGTCACTCGACGGTAGTCACATGGCAATTGTGAAACGGCTTGCAATGGCTAATCACACTCACACCTGGTGGCATAATATGTCCCCTTTAAGAATATATTCAGTTCCACAGTAAAATACTGGTCACTCAATAGGTTCTCAGATGAAATACATTTGCATCAGAAAATATCTCAATTTACCCCTCTCTCTCTCTCTCTCTCTCTCTCTCTCTCTCTCTCTCTCTCTCTCTCTCTCTCTCTCTCTCTCTCTGAGTGATGTCAGAAACAGTAGGGAGGTGAACTCTGCTCCACCACCATCTGGCCCCAAAACAATGACTTACAGTTCACAACACACACAAATCAAACTCTACTAATGCGTGTACACCTGCACACACACACGCACACACACACACACACACACGCGCACACACACACAGCCAACGCACGACACACACAAATCAAAATGAACTACATTTACACACACACACACACACACACACACACACACACACACACACACACACACACACACACACACACACACACACACACACACACACACACACACACTGCCTCGTTATGCTTACACCAAGGTAAACCCCAATTTCATCTAATGGTACCTGGGCAAAGGATAGCCACACACACACACACACACACACACACACACACACACACACACACACACACACACACACACACACACACACACACTCACACACATACACACACAAATCACTGGACTTAACACCCCGCCCCACCACCACCACCACCCCACATACACACAGACACACACACACACACACACACACGCACGCACACACACACACATGCCAGAGCACACATGCGCACACGCCAATGGGCGCCCATCCACGGAGCGGATAGAGGAGCAGACGGCGCCCACACCTCTCTCCTCAGGTACAGTCCATCTGCTCACCACCCCCCTGCCCACCCCCCACCACCCTGGTGGCAGCCGGCAGAGAGAATGGATGGAAAAAGGAACATGCTATCACACACACCAGCATGCTGTACAGGAGGAGCCCAGTAGGAGCTCAGCATGTACAGGTCCAAACACACACACACACACACACACACACACCCCATGCAGACACACCCCATGCAGACACACACACACACACACACGCATACACACATACCCCATGCAGACACACAACACACACACACACACACACACACACACACACACAAACATACAACACCACACACACTATGTAGACACACAAGCACACACGCACACACAGACACAAACCTGCAGACAAACAGTTTACTGTTATAAAATATGAATAAAGGTTACTTAATTCAGCCAAACTATACGCATAGGTGCCTCCAGGTATTAACACATGAATGAGACCAGCCTATGGACCAACAGAGACACAACAATGTGGAAGAAAACAGCTATTCTAGCCCAGACAGAGTGCTGAGTGCAGACATTTACATTACATTTACATGTAGGTCATTTGGCAGACGCTTTATCCAAAGCGACTTACAAAGAGTACATTTGTTGAAGAGACAGCAATATATCGCTGTGGTACATAAAGATAAGAATAGAGCAGGTTTCGAGCATTCATAATTGCAAGGTTAATAGAACGAGTTTCATAATTGCTAGGTTGCCTGCATAATAGCTGGGATAAGAGCAGAGGTGCCATTCTGAGTGCATTACCAACATCTAAGAACATACAATATGCTAAACAATGCTAAGTACTATTAATAATGCCAAGATGTACAAACACACAAGTTAGTGCGAGGGATTCGCAGAGGAAGGCGGGGGGTGTGGGGGTTATGTAGAGTCCAGGTGAACTCTGAACAGGTGGGTCTTGAGTCTCTTGCGGAAGCTGGCGAGCGACTCAGCCGTCCTGACGTCAGCCGGGAGCTCATTCCACCACTGAGGAGCCAGAACAGAGAAGAGTTGGGACTTGGCAGAATGATGTTGGCTGTTCTTAGTGAAGGTGGTACCAGTGTCTAGCCCAGAGCGCTCAGGCGGGGCGTGGGGTCTGACTAATGTTTGGAGGTAGGTAGGGGCAGTTCCGCTGACAGCCTTGTAGGCCAGTACCAGTGTCTTGAATCGTAAACGCGGCCAAGAACCAGTCACAAAAGAGCTCAGTGGGCGGGAATGTGTTCATCCCAGCGCTCTGTCCGGCCGGCGTTACCATGGCCGCAGCGTAGGAGAACGTCAGTGACGGCTGTTTTAGCCTCTGACTCACTAAATTAACTCTAAATCCAGCGTTGCAACTTAAGCCCTCCAGTTTGGTCTGGGCCTTCGGTGGTTTCTCCTAATTGAGTTTCTAGTAATTACCGCGAGGCTAATGCATCGTAAGTGGCTTCTAAATCAGAGGTAAAGATTTTGCTTCGTGCTACAAGTGCGTGGAACGATCGACGTACGCAATCTGGGCTATAAAGACGCGACACATGAATAATATATATATATGTACGGCATATACATATATATATATATATATATTCGGAGACGTGGTGTCGTTCCCTGTAAAATGTACATTTTGTGTGTAAGATGTTTTGGAGTGGACCACGATGGCTGTTTGTTTTAAGCTAAGGTTTATTGGGAAATTAGTTCAGCCTTTAGCTTATTATTACAACATAGCCTCCATATATCCGTATTTATATAACATATACTGTATACTGTATGCAGCCTAGCTATAACATTGAAATAAAGGCAAGAAATGAAATGCACATTTTGGAAGACATGTGAAGAAGGTGGTACCGTTTCGCACTGTAAAATAAATACTAACACGAACAAACTTTGGGAAAATGTGACAGTATCACAACATGCACTTTTTTACAGTTGTGTGACTTTGCAGAATGTGTGTGTGTGTGTTGTGTGCGTACATAAGCGTCTGTGCTTACAAATTAGTTTTAATAGTGTGAACATATGCATGAATATGCATGTATGCCTGCGTCTGTGTGTGTGCATGCGCCTCTGTGTGTGTGTGTGTGTGTGTGTGTGTGTGTGTGTGTGTGTGTGTGTGTGTGCGTGCTTTAACGAGAGGAATTGCCAGCGACAGCAATGCCCTCGCCGCCGCCCCTCTCCCCTCCACCGGTGTCCCGAGACCTTTCCTCTCTCTGAAGACTCTTTTAATTAGTCTGTAATTGCCTTATTAGCTCTGGCCATCGATAGAGGAGGGAAGATGAAGAGGGAGGGAGGTCAGCCAGGGAGGAGGAGGAGCAGGAGGAGGAGACGGAGACCAGGGGCCAGATAAACACCCCAGAGGACGAGGAGGACAGGGGAGATAACACGACAGCATGCAGGCATGCGCACAAGCATGTACACACACACACACACACACACACACCAGACACACACACACACACACACACACACACACACACACACACTCATACAAACACACACATACACTAAAATATGAATTCATCTCAAATACAGGCATGCACACACACACACACACACGCACACACACACACACACACAAGCAAAAAGTTATGCATATAAAAGAAAAAGAAAAGAAAAAAAATCACAATCAAAGAATATTCTTTATTTTATTCTTTAATAAGTAATGCTTATATAAGATAATACATCTCAATACATGACAAAATAACAAAATAACAAAATACAGACACACACACCGGCACCATTGTATTCACATAACATCGCACGCACACCACACACACACACCACAACACACACACACACACACACACACACACACACACACACACACACACACACACACACACACACACACACACACACAACACCAGTGAAGGTGAAAGGGAGTGTGGGGTCAATCTCCTGCGGTAGCTAAACGTCAGCTAGCATAAAACAGGCAGACAAGACAGACCACCACTCTCTCTCCCAAGGATGCTCCCGCCCGCCGATTGACCTCTGACCCCCAACCTTGACACAGCAGCTCCAATTTGCCCAGACACCCGAGAGGAGGGGGGGGGAGTAAGAGGAGACTGTGTTTATATGTGTGTGTATGTGTGTGTGTGTGTGCGCGGTGCATATGTGTGTGTGTGTGGTGTGTCTGTGTGCGTTTGCGTGCGTGTGTGTGCGTGCGCGTGTGTGTGTGTGCGTGTGCGTGTGTGCGTTGTGTGTCGGGGGAGAAGGCGAAGATGTTGTTGGGGTTTTGGAAATCAGTGACAGCAGAGCAGTGAGACACATGTCGGGGTAAACAGAAGATGACAGAGGAGGGAGTGAGGGAGACACTGCTCCTCAGAGGAGAGAGTCACTCAGGCAGACAGTAACTCCAAATATATAATATATATATATATATAATTTATATATATACGCATATTATAGTACTAACTGCTGCCGCACACCTGCTTCCTTAAAAGAAAGAGAAAGTTATTAAGTGAAGTTTTTTTCTCTTAGATTTATTGTTATTCTATTCCTATTCCATTTTATTACTATTGTTTTTTATTCTTATGTTGTCGTGATTGGGGTGGGGTGTGGGACAGAAGGACAGCAGCATAGACATGGGAATACTGGAGCCACTTGAATATGCCGTTCCACATGTACTATAGGGAACACAGCACAACAGACACACATATCACACACGGCACGCGGCACGCACACACACACACAACATTTAGACATTCAGATATACATACATACCATATAAACTGACATATACCAGTATAAAGTACATACACACTAGCCATAACCGTGGTAATACAAACACACACACACACACACACACACAGTACACATTCGGACATACCATACCTGTACATAGACAAAGCTTCCAGAAATATGTGATTCGGGTCATATCGGTATTTTGGTATATATTAGGGCTGTGCAAAGTTAACGCCACTAATTTTCTTGGACGCCATATAACGCAATTACGTAGTTTGACCTTTTGGATTCGTTTTATCCCGAAGTAGCCTATCAAGCAAGAGGACGTGTTGTTGTTTAGGACATTGGTGGACATCACAGATGCGCCAAGGATGCGCAATGACGCTACCGTGAGGCGCGCGAGCGTCTCTGGGGGGGTCCGTTAATTCGCGGATCTGATGGGGGGGGGTCCGTTAATTCGCGGTTCTGATGGGGGGGGGGTCCGTTAATTCGCGGTTCTGATGGGGGGGGTCCGTTAATTCGCGGTTCTGATGGGGGGGGGGGGGGTCCGTTAATTCGCGGTTCTGATGGGGGGGGTGGGTCCGTTAATTCGCGGTTCTGATGGGGGGGGGGTCCGTTAATTCGCGGTTCTGATGGGGGGGGGGGTCCGTTAATTCGCGGTTCTGATGGGGGGGGGGATCCGTTAATTCGGAGCACCCCCGGAATTAACGAGATACAACTATGACAATGTTATTGCCCTGGCAGTGGGCTACAAATAATTTTGGGTTTTATATTGGAATGTTTGTGTATGTGTAATAAAAAATACAATTGGAATGCTGCCTATATTTTCCATTCATTATGGCTACAAACCACAATACACTGCTTTTCACTTGGAAAAATCATTAAAGTTTGAGCCAATAAAAAACGTGGGATTAATCGCGATTAATCGCAATTAAATACACAAAATCATGCGATTAATCGCGATTAATAATTGTAATCGTTTGACAGCCCTAATATAAATACATATACTCACACGCATAACCGTAGTAACACATATGTACCATCACCACAAGCCATAGTATCCACACACACGACACATTATGGCACATGCACACTCACATGCACACTCATACACACACCAAACATTCAAGACATGCCATAAGATAACCTGTGGGAAGTGGTGTGTGTGTTGTGTGTGTGTGTGGTTTGGTGGCTGGTTTTCAGGCAAGCCTAACCTGGCCCGGGTCAGGGCCTGATTAGTGTGGGGCCGGGACCGGGTGAGGCAGCACACCTGTGGTTGCATTGGCTCGATCAACGGGCACCACAGGGTTTAAACCGATCCCTCACCAGCCACAACACACACACACACATACACACTCAGGAGAGCGCGAGCATGCTAGCAGCTACCACCTGCTCTGTCCACATTCAACTACAAACTCTGCAATAAAGCGGTTTATTCATCATCGTCCACCTGTGTCCTGATATTGGAGGAGCCCTGGAAGGCCAGTTTTAGTGGCGTGTAGCAGCAAACATTGCAACAGTAACCATATAAATTGTCATATATAAATGCATATACTCCCATAGCCACAGTAGCGCACACACACACACACACACATTCAGATATAGGCCTACATACATAACCATACAAACGGTCATATATAAATAAATATGCAGGTGTTACCATAGAAACATACATATACATCCATTCATACATCTGTGATGTCCACCAATGTCCTAAACAACAACACGTCCTCTTGCTTGAAGTACTTCGGTGATAAACGAATCAAAAGTTCAAACTACGTAATTGCGTTAATGGCGTCAAGAAAATTAGTGGCGTTAACTTTGACAGCCCTAATTTATATATGACAGCTTCTGTGTTATGTACAGTATGTATGTGTGAATGTGTGTGTGTGTGTGTGTGTGTGTGTGTATTACCACGGTTATGCATGTGTATGTAGTTATACTGTATATGTCAGTTTATATGGTTATGTATGTATATCTGAATGTCTAAATGTGTGTGTGTGTATGTGTGTTTGTGTGTGTGTTCCCTATAGTACAGTGGAAGGCATATCAAGTGGCTCCAGTATTCCCATGTCTATGCTGCTGTCTCTGTGTTGCCATGGGTGTGGATGATGCACCTACTGTATACCTGCAGGTAACCCCCCCGCTGTCCTCTGCTAATAGAAACACTCTGACCGCAGCCGGGCCAGATAACACAGGGAAGAGGCTGGAGAAGTTGACGTCTCTCGCTGTTAATGCTACACCTCTGTATCCCACCGTTAGCTTTAAGTCTACATTGTGCCGCCGCACTGCTAAAGGTGATGACCGCGCGCACGCTCATGTCGCCTCGGCGAAGTGAATCGATGGAAAGCTCGTGATTGGCCACACGGGCTAATGAAAATGAGCGTGGTGATTTTGATTTGGTGATGCTCGCGAGATCGCACATTATCATCAAGAACACGTGAATTATGAATTTTGAGCAGCGCGACGCAGAGCTTCTTGTACAGCGTGCTGGATGTAGGAAAATAAGAAAACTACAATTAAAACCACTTTCTTATTAAGATCAGATAAGATAAGATAAAACTTTATTAATCCCGAAGGAAATTCTTGTGCCAGAGGTGGCTCAAAAATCACGACAACATAAGAATAAAAACAATAGTAATAATACATGGAATAGAATAGAATAACAATAAATCTAAGAGAAAAAAAACTTCACTTAATAACTTTCTCTTTCTTTTAGGGAAGCAGGTGTGCGGCAGCAGTTAGTACTATAATATGCGTATATATAAATATATATATAAATATATATATATATATATTTGGAGTTACTGTCTGCCTGAGTGACTCTCTCCTCTGAGGAGCAGTGTCTCCCTCACTCCCTCCTCTGTCATCTTCTGTTTACCCCGACATGTGTCTCACTGCTCTGCTGTCACTGATTTCCAAAACCCCAACAACATCTTCGCCTTCTCCCCCGACACACACACACACACGCACACACACACACACACATATGCACCGCGCACACACACACACACACATACACACACATATAAACACAGTCTCCTCTTACTCCCCCCCCCCTCCCTCCTCTCGGGTGTCTGGGCAGATTGAGCTGCTGTGTCAAGGTTGGGGGTCAGAGGTCAATCGGCGGGCGGGAGCATCCTTGGGAGAGAGAGTGGTGGTCTGTCTTGTCTGCCTGTTTTATGCTAGCTGACGTTTAGCTACCGCAGGAGATTGACCCCACACTCCCTTTCACCTTCACTGGTGTGTGTGTGTGTGTGTGTGTGTGTGTGTGTGTGTGTGTGTGTGTGTGTGTGTGTGTGTGTGTGTGTGTGTGTGTGTGTGTGTGTGTGTGTGTGTGCGTGCGATGTATGTGAATACAATGGTGCCGGTGTGTGTCTGTGTGTGTGTCTGTATTTTGTTATTTTGTTATTTTGTCATGTATTGAGATGTATTATCTTATATAAGCATTACTTATTAAAGAATAAAATAAAGAATATTCTTTGATTGTGATTTTTTTTCTTTTCTTTTTCTTTTATATGCATAACTTTGTGCTTGTGTGTGTGTGTGTGTGTGTGTATGTGTGTGTGTGTGTGTGTGTGCATGCCTGTATTTGAGATTAATTCATATTTTACTGTATGTATGTGTATGTATGTGTGTGTTTGTATGAATGTGTATGTGTGTGTGTGTGTGTGTGTGTCTGGTGTGTGTGTGTGTGTGTACATGCTTGTGCGCATGCCTGCATGCTGTCGTGTTATCTCCCCTGTCCTCCTCGTCCTCTGGGGTGTTTATCTGGCCCCTGGTCTCCGTCTCCTCCTCCTGCTCCTCCTCCTGCTCCTCCTCCTCCCTGGCTGACCTCCCTCCCTCTTCATCTTCCCTCCTCTATCGATGGCCAGAGCTAATAAGGCAATTACAGACTAATTAAAAGAGTCTTCAGAGAGAGGAAAGGTCTCGGGACACCGGTGGAGGGGAGAGGGGCGGCGGCGAGGGCATTGCTGTCGCTGGCAATTCCTCTCGTTAAAGCACGCACACACACACACACACACACATACACACATACACACACACACACACACACACCGAGGCGCATGCACACACACAGACGCAGGCATACATGCATATTCATGCATATGTTCACACTATTAAAACTAATTTGTAAGCACAGACGCTTATGTACGCACACAACACACACACACACATTCTGCAAAGTCACACAACTGTAAAAAAGTGCATGTTGTGATACTGTCACATTTTCCCAAAGTTTGTTCGTGTTAGTATTTATTTTACAGTGCGAAACGGTACCACCTTCTTCACATGTCTTCCAAAATGTGCATTTCATTTCTTGCCTTTATTTCAATGTTATAGCTAGGCTGCATACAGTATACAGTATATGTTATATAAATACGGATATATGGAGGCTATGTTGTAATAATAAGCTAAAGGCTGAACTAATTTCCCAATAAACCTTAGCTTAAAACAAACAGCCATCGTGGTCCACTCCAAAACATCTTACACACAAAATGTACATTTTACAGGGAACGACACCACGTCTCCGAATATATATATATATATATATATATGTATATGCCGTACATATATATATATTATTCATGTGTCGCGTCTTTATAGCCCAGATTGCGTACGTCGATCGTTCCACGCACTTGTAGCACGAAGCAAAATCTTTACCTCTGATTTAGAAGCCACTTACGATGCATTAGCCTCGCGGTAATTACTAGAAACTCAATTAGGAGAAACCACCGAAGGCCCAGACCAAACTGGAGGGCTTAAGTTGCAACGCTGGATTTAGAGTTAATTTAGTGAGTCAGAGGCTAAAACAGCCGTCACTGACGTTCTCCTACGCTGCGGCCATGGTAACGCCGGCCGGACAGAGCGCTGGGATGAACACATTCCCGCCCACTGAGCTCTTTTGTGACTGGTTCTTGGCCGCGTTTACGATTCAAGACACTGGTACTGGCCTACAAGGCTGTCAGCGGAACCGTCCCTACCAACCTCCAAACATTAGTCAGAC
Organism: Coryphaenoides rupestris; assembly: GCA_002895965.2. Lineage (NCBI taxonomy): Eukaryota > Metazoa > Chordata > Actinopteri > Gadiformes > Macrouridae > Coryphaenoides > Coryphaenoides rupestris. The sequence goes on along the minus strand of PIJE02002050.1, from coordinate 70,752 downwards.
CCCACGCCCCAGCCAGAGCGCTCTGTTCAACAGCTTCGGCTAGGCAACTGGTACCACCTTCACTAAGGACAGGCGAACATCGCTCTGCCAAGTCCCAACTCTTCTCTGTTCTGGCACCGCGGTGGTGGAATGAGTCAGGATGGCAGAGTCACTCACCAGCTTCCACAAGAGACTCAAGACCCACCTGTTCAGAGTTCACCTGGACTCTACATAACCCCCCCCTCACTTCCCTCTCCTAACCCTAGCACTAACTTGTGTGTTTGTACGTCTTGGCATTATTAATAGTACTAACCATAGCATTGTTTAGTATATTGTATGTTCTTAGATGTTGATAATGTGCTCAGAATGGCACTTCTGCTCTGCTTATCCCAGCTATTATGCAGGCAACCTAGAAATTATGAAACTCGTTCTATTAACCTTGCAATTATGAACGCTCGAAACCTGTTCTATTCTTATCTTCATGTACCACAGCGATATATTGCTGCCTCTTGCAACAAATGTACGTATTGTAAGTCACTTTGGATACAACCGTCTGCCAAATGACCTACATGTAAATGTAATGTAAATGTCTGCACTCAGCACTCTGTCTGGGCTAGAATAGCTGTTTTCTTCCACATTGTTGTGTCTCTGTTGGTCCATAGGCTGGTCTCATTCATGTGTTAATACCTGGAGGCACCTATGCGTATAGTTTGGCTGAATTAAGTAACCTTTATTCATATTTTATAACAGTAAACTGTCTGCAGGTTTGTGTCTGTGTGTGCGTGTGTGCTTGTGTGTCTACATAGTGTGTGTGAGTGCGTGCGTGTATGTATACCTTTGTGTGTGTGTGTGTGTGTGTGTGTGTGTCTGTGTGTGTGTGTGTGTGTGTGTGTGTGTGTGTGTGGTGTGTCTGTGTGGGTGTGTGTGTGTGTGTGTGTGTGTGTGTGTGTGTGTGTGTGTGTGTCTGCATGGGGCGTGTGTGTGTGTGTGTGTGTGTTTGGACCTGTACATGCTGAGCTCCTACTGGGCTCCTCCTGTACAGCATGCTGGTGTGTGTTTAGCGACACTGTCAGGGCGAGAAACGCCACTCGCCAGAGTCAGGGAGAGAGAGAGAGAACAAGAGAGAACAAGAGAGAGAGCAAGAGAGAGCGAGAGAGAGCGATAGGAGAGAGAGAGACAGACTCGCTTTGTCAGCCGATCCTCCTTAATTCTGCGGCGACACAGCGGAGGGGCTGGCGCTAGCTCAATTAGCGAGCTCCGGAGACATCGAGGGCGACGCGCGTACACTCATTAACAGTCACGTGTGACCTTTATACACCAACACCAGCCTCCGAGTGCAGGCCTCCGTCGTCCCCACAGAAGGGGAGATCCCTCCCCGCGGACCCCGCAGGAAGGTTCCACTCCAGCTCTCCGGAATCTTAAGAAGCCCTGGCAGTTCGTGTGTTGGTTTCAAAAGGTGAAACCATTCAAATTCTCTTTTTGTTCTGTGGCATTCTCTGAAGACACGTGTGTGTGTGTGTGTGTGTGTGTGTGTGTGTGTGTGCGTGTGTGTGTGTGTGCCTACATGTGAATAAGACTGCTTGAGTGCTTCCAAATGCGCTGTTTTCAGAGGAAACACAGCGACAGCATTGCGATGAATAATAATAATTATAATTATTAGGTATTTGCATCGCACCTTTCATGCCAAAAATGCAGCTCAAAGTGCTTTACATTGTGGCATTAAACAAAACAACACGCATACATAAAAACAGAATCAATCAGTTCATAAAAATAGAATAAAAGATCCAATAAAAACAGAATAAATCAGTTCATAAAAATAGAATAAAAGATCCAATAAAAAGGCAGAGAAAGCGTCGTAAAAACGGTAGTAGAAAAAGATAAAAAACCTACTTAATTAACACATTTCTATAGTTGACGTGTGAGCGAGGGACAACACAGGAGACGTTAGCATAGACGAGGTGAACGCACGCAGCAAATGACATTTGCGCGCGGCTAACACCTGTTCCAAACATCAAGCACAGCGAGCGGTCGGCCGTCACGGTGACGGGAACGCTTGCGCTGTCGTCCGCCGCCGGCGTTTATCCCGACGTTTCTCTCTCTCTCTCGTTTGTTTTGTGCGTTAGCAAACAAAACCTGCTCGAGCTGCTCTGACGCTAATTCCGGCGTGTCTGTCTTTCCTGCTTGTTTGAACCAACATAAACGATTGGAACGCCTCGCGCGACATATCTAGGTCAGTCGGACACGAAATGATTATCCCGAGTAGCGTGCATCCCAACGTGCATTTAACATTTACATTTACATTTACATTTAGGGCATTTGGCAGACGCTTTTATCCAAAGCGACTTACAAAGAGTACATTTGTTGAAGGACACAACATAAGAACACAACATACAACAAACATATTTCCCGTTATTTAACAGCTAACTAGTGCAGGGGAAATAGATTCTATTATCGGGGTCTGAGATGATGCAACCATAAATTCATGTTAATTTATACACAAATCTTCTATATTTTTTTACTAATTAAATTGCAATCGGCCTGTGCGATATGCGTTCTTACCACGACACAGGCAAAGTAATGTAGCTCCCCGGTTTCACGAGCTACACCACTTCCCCCCTCAAAATAAAACATTAATGGACCAATAACTATCCCTCATTAAACTCGCCAAAGTTGTTGCAAGAACGACTACACCGCAAGCAATTCCTACAAAGTAAAATCTGCCTTTTTAGGAAGGGCTAAATCTTTCAAAGCATTGTCCCTGTTTACTTTATTTCAGTTAAACTATCTGTGTTGCTGAAATTGCCTTTTGAGGAAAAACTACTAAAAAAAAAAGGTCTGTACAAAGGCAAGAATAAGTTGCTAAATGAGTCTTTGTTTCTGGGCTCCGGAAATCTGCTAAGTTCCATGGCTACAGGCAGAGAACTAGTTCATTTTATTTTAAGAACTGTGTTCGTCCGGGCTTTGCTAAGACGGTCTCCAGCTGAGATACCTCATGAATGTAGTATCGTTCCATGATGAAGTACTTCCACAAGGACCGACTACAGGCAGAGAACTAGTTCATTTTATTTTAAGAACTGTGTTCGTCCGGGCTTTGCTAAGACGGTCTCCAGCTGAGATACCTCATGAATGTAGTATTGTTCCATGATGAAGTACTTCCACAAGGACCGACGGGAGGAAATCTCTCACTCTGGGAGGGATTTCACCCGTTAATGGTCGGGATGGAAGTATAGGCAACACTAGCACAGCCGGTAGGGTGATCAACTCCCTCCCGGAGGAAAGGTTCTTGGTTTGAACCCCGATGTCCACAAGGTTGTTTACCTTGTAGGCATCCTTCGGCAAGATGGCTGACCCTGCTCAATGACACCTACGGATCGTTTACAGAGTAGTCCACGAACCGTTGTTGAACCTTAGATCCTTCGGAGATGGCTGACCTGCGCTCAGTTGAAAAAACCATAGACATTTAACGGAAGATTAGGTTTTTCAAATACCGCTCTCTCGCAATCGTGATGCGTTCGGGACTTAATGAGGGAGTGGGGCGGGCTATAGGTGGATAGGGCGGGTCGTTAATCTCAGTTCGCGGTCAAACCACCAAATTACGTTCGCAACCTAATGTCATTACTAATAGACCATTCCTGCACGTGGCAATGTACTACCAACATCTGTTAATATATACAAACTTGCACTCTCAACGAGAACAGCTAATCTACGCTTTCTCTCCTTTCGTATTTCGGAGTGGGAAGGCCTAGTCAGGAGCCACGTTAGATAGAAATTCTCTACGGTATACAATCCTCACTTCTCTCTGGTAGAACTTGGTTGACTCTTTTCCTACTATCGTATCTGCTACAATTAGCCCAATTCAGTACAGTTGCTCCATAAGTCGTTTTGGCACGTGTTTCCTAAAAAGGGAGCCTGTTAGGGTTAGGCATTGTGTTCCGTTTCTAGAGTCTCTCTTCGAAGCGTGAACATTCATATGGTCTCGACTAGGAGGGACGGTGATAACACAGCGCGCGCTACACCCAGACAGACTAGCTACGGACCGTTATGTTTGAATAACTACGGAGTGGAGGACGCAATAGGGCGACAAGATCGCAACAAATGTAGACGATCAAAGATTGAGACATACGCGAAGCGTCGATTTCTTAAGTATTCCGTGCTCCGTTGATTCAGGTGCATTATCGCACATTCTGTAGGGTAATAACAATTGTGTGTGATAGGTGAGTATCGCTATACGGAGGTTGATGACGCTGATAGAATAGGCAGGATGCATGAAGTGTATTTACTGGGAGGGAGACACACACACGGATTCAAAGAGGGTGTTAAAGCGAGAAAAGAAGGACGTTACTGCGGTGCCTCTGCATTCTTGGGTTCGGGTGTAGCTGGTTGTGCTCTGCTTGTCTCAGAGGTGGTGCTTGAGGGACCGTTAAAGGCCTTCAGGCGGAGCCGCGAGGATACCGTTAACCTTTCGGAGGAGGAGGTGTGAGCGGACTTCAGTCGCAATCTCCGGGCTGACGGGTTGGTTGTCGCCCAGCCGCGTGCCTGGGTGTCTCTCCGGTGGTCTCGCTGGGCCTGTGTTGTGCTGTGATTGGGCGAAATGGTCACTGAGCCATCCTTGAATTCATGAAGAAAATGTGTACCGTTCAGCTGTCTAATAATCAAAAAAAAATTCTAAAGCAGATAAAGAAATTGAAGATATAAGACAAATAACATGGTTTGGATGTGTCCTATATTTGAAGTATAGATTATTTTTTTTATTTGTTCGTGTTCTTGCTTTTTTTTGGGGGGGGGGGGGGGCGGGTATAATTTTCAGGACAGCACGGGCGATTGAAGTGCTCAACCACGAGCGATGTTTTGCACCCAAGTTTTACATCAAATTAATTAGCCCCTCGCATGATTAGGCCGGCATTACAGCACGGCTCTTAATTAGCTCGGCTAAGGCCTCTCAACAGAGCAGCCATTCATTCGGTGGAGATGGAAGTTCAGCCTCAGCACACGTTGACAACAGACCCCGCGTGGCTCGGGTGCAAAGTGCATTTCTAATTTCCCTTGCATCGCTGTGACCGGGCTACGCTGCCATTTACGCCACGGCACACGAGTTTCTTTTCCAGCGCCACGTCAAATAAAAATACTAAAATCCAATAATTAACTTACACCGAAATCCTGAAATGGGTTTGCAGATGCCACTCACTCAAAAAAATTAATCCTTAAAATTTGAATTGCGGTCCAACTTGGTGTTTCATGAATTTTTCCGCTTTTATTCATGAATAACTAATTCAGAATATAAATATCCCAATAATCCACTTGGTTGCTGTGTAAAAGTCACTCATAAACAACTATAACCATAAAAAAACTTAAACTATAACAACCATATCAACTTGTTTATGATATGGTTGTTATAGTTTAGTTTCTTTTTATGGTTATAGTTGTTTTATGGTTATAGTTACAAACAACTCTCTCTCCTTTGAAACCTGTTATATTTTAATGATGAATTAAATATTGTTTTGTATTGCTTCCTTCTAAGCGTGAACTTCCCCTTTGGGAATTGCCTTTAAAGGGACATATTATACCACCAGGTGTGAGTGTGATTAGCCATTGCAAGCCGTTTCACAATTGCCCTGTGACTACCCCCGTTTAGTGACATCACAAGTGGGAATGTCCACCTAGGTGGTATGCTGACTAGATCAGTTTACCCGTCTTGTTACAGTCCACTGGGTTAGGCTGGTAGACTGATCTGGTAATCATACATCGAGGTGGACGTTCCCACTTGTGATGTCACTCGACGGTAGTCACATGGCAATTGTGAAACGGCTTGCAATGGCTAATCACACTCACACCTGGTGGCTTAATATGTCCCATTTAAGAATATATTCAGTTCCACAGTAAAATACTGGTCACTCAATAGGTTCTCAGATGAAATACATTTGCATCAGAAAATATCTCAATTTACCGCCCCCCCACCCTCTCTCTCTCTCCTCTCTCTTCCTTCCTCTATCTCTCTCTTCTCTCTCTCTCTCTCTCTCTCCCCCTCCTCTCTCTCTCTCCGGCTCTCTTCTCTCTCTCTCTCTCTCTCTCTCTCCTCTGAGTGATGTCAGAAACAGTAGGGAGGTGAACTCTGCTCCACCACCATCTGGCCCCAAAACAATGACTTACAGTTCACAACACACACAAATCAAACTCTACTAATGCGTGTACACCTGCACACACACGCACACACACACACGCGCACACACACACAGCCAACGCACGACACACACAAATCAAATGAACTATCATTTACACACACACACACACAACACCACCACACACACACACACACACACACTGCCTTCGTTATGCTTACACCAAGGTAAACCCCAATTTCATCTAATGGTACCTGGGCAAAGGATAGCCACACACACACACACACACACACACACACACACACACACACACACACACACATACACACAGTCTCACACACACACTCACACACATACACACACAAATCACTGGACTTAACACCCCGCCCCACCACCACCACCACCCCACCATACACACAGACACACACACACACACACACACCACACACACACACACGCACGCACACACACACACATGCCAGAGCACACATGCGCACACGCCAATGGGCGGCCCATCCACGGAGCGGATAGAGGAGCAGACGGCGCCCACACCTCTCTCCTCAGGTACAGTCCATCTGCTCACCACCCCCCTGCCCACCCCCCACCACCCTGGTGGCAGCCGGCAGAGAGAATGGATGGAAAAAGGAACATGCTATCACACACACCAGCATGCTGTACAGGAGGAGCCCAGTAGGAGCTCAGCATGTACAGGTCCAAACACACACACACACACACACACGCCCCATGCAGACACACACCCATGCAGACACACCCCATGCACACACACACACACACACACACACACACACACCCTGCAGACACACAAGCAAACACACACACACACACACACAAAGGTATACATACACGCACGCACTCACAC
>PIJE02002050.1:48777-58777 GCA_002895965.2 Coryphaenoides rupestris | reverse complement strand
ACAATTTGGCAATAACTGAAGTGTAATCGAAGGGTAGTAATAATAATAATGATAAGAGGAAGTATTGCACATGACATAAAGAATATTAAGAATATTGCACATAATGATGAGAGGAGATTAGAGGTAATATTGCAAGGGAATATTTAGAGGTAACATGATAGGCCTATATGGCTATAATTTTAAGAAACTACCTCCAAAAATATATTTTGTAATGCAGCTGATTACTTTATTTTTGTGATGTAAACAAACATTGGTAGCCTATCTGAGGATATTTTATTCAATTGTATGTCATTGACAGCTGGGTAAGGGCGAGGCTTTCTGTTTTGTGGCCCCAAGTCAGGTCAGTAAGACAAGCTGTCATTTAGTGTCTGGTTCCAGAGATCACAATCTGTCATCCGGTAGATTTGAATGAAGCGCTCTCAGTGATTGTCCATGTACTTGGCGAATCAAACCACTAGATGTCACTGTAGCACAACTATGCTGCGTCAACTGCAAACGAAATTCAAACAATTCCCACTTTAATTAACCTTTCATGCACGATGGAAAGAAAAAGGTGAACAAGACATGCCTATCCCCTACTAAGATGTCTGCTTTGTTCATGAATCAATGGAGTGGTTTTAGCTGTATGTTCATTGTTCATTGTATACCTACTTTGGCTTCATCTTCTTGTGAAATGTCCTTTTTATTTGAATTGTGAAATGATGGAGATATTTGATGACATTGTATGTTTATTCAGTGGTCTTTGTTGAAAGTTCATCGTTATCGTAGACCTACTTTGGTTTCTTCCCTTGTAAGCTCCCCAAAACATATCCAAAATGGAAAGGATGGAGATATTAGATTTTTAGACGACAACTTTGTCTCACTTCTCTCAGTTCAACACAACAACGATAGTCTCCCTAAACCAGTGAGTCTATTTGTGTAAAAGTGCGTAGGTGCTTTTTTGATCGTCATGGTTACAACCACTCAAGACTATGCACAAAAATCCAGCAGCAGCAGCAGCAGCAGCAGCAGAGTCAAGGCAGCAGTACAGGCTTCACACCAAATCATTCTCCCTTCAACCGGGCCGGACTGTATTTGTTTTCCTCCCACTTACGATCATAGCAACATAATTACAGTAAGCACAGTAATGCAATGCGCCCAGGGGGCCCCGCAATTGTTATCGCTGATGAAAAGTCATCCCCAAGCTTTCGAGACATTACAAATACGTCTCCTCTTGCTGCCGCTATGCATCCTTATGTCAACATCTGTAAGCCCTGTTATGGTTTCAGCTTTAGCTCTTGATAGCCACTGTGACGATCTGCTGAGTTAATTGCCCCGGAGGGACGTCATTATCATGTCTACAATATTCTTCAATCGACGCCTTATATTTCAGCACTTTATTTACCACCCCTACCCCCCAAGAATACATTCTGAATTGCAGACCACAGGAGACCAAGTATTATCATTTGCCTTAAAAAAAAGATATTGTGTCTCGCAGCAATCAAGCATTTAAAGAACAAGGAAAACAGCAATGAAAGCCCCTTTGTTAGGTTTCATGAATTAGGAGGCCGAGCCTGCATCTAAACCTTCTGTGGACCATAAATTAAAATGTGACAACGGGATCCATCAATTAAATCGTCCGAACGGCACAGGACACTAATGTTTATTGCGCGTAAATGTAAAATGATGTGGGGTGGAAAATGTGTTGACACGGCATCTCTCTGTCTCTCTGTGTGGTGCATGTGCTCCTCCAGTCTCGTCTCGTCGAGCCTCTGCCGGCATCGGATTGGATGTATAACATTTGTTGCTCACATGGATATACTGGTGGTTAATGTGGTTTGCCTTTCAACCTTTTTAGTCAAACACTTGCCTGTCTAGATTGTCTATTGTCTGCCATCAAACGGCGCAGCGCTCATCATCTGCTGCCCAGCTGCAGGCGCTGTCTCGCCACTCTGATACAGGGGAATGCAACGAGGGCCCAAGCGTTTCACGAGGCCAACGCTGGATGGAAGCCGCCGTGTTGATTTCAAAGGGCTTGATTCAAAACATGGCCTCCCTCCCTATGTGTGTGTTTAACGTGTTGCGATTCCTCGAGGTACGTCGTGTCGCGTGCGAAATGCAATCCGTAATCCCAAATCTGGCCCGGGAGTGTATTACTGCTAGATCCACACAGTAACACATGCAAGAGATTGTTCCTCAAATCCGTAGCTACAGCGCTGCAGTGAAGTGTGGTTCGTAAAAACATAGCTATCAATGCTACGCTTTTGGCAGTATTTGCTGGAAAGACTGTAGTGTGGATATTCTTTCCTGATTTCCTGATTTCCGGACTGATTCTTTCCCTTCAATTTGTGATATTTGGACTGTTCTATTGCACATTACGGTGGGCATCACCACTTTTTCATTTCTCTCCACATCCTGTATGTGTATGTGACAATTACATTCACATTTACATTTAGGGCATTTGGCTTTTATCCAAAGCGACTTACAGAGAGAACTAAACTTACAACAATTAAACTTCTTGAATCTTGAATTTCCTCCCTATTATCACGGTAGTCACATGGCAATTGTGAAATGGCTTGCAATGGCTAATCACACTCACACCTGGTGGCATAATATGTCCCCTTTAAGAATATATTCAGTTCCACAGTAAAATACTGGTCACTCAATAGGTTCTCAGATGAAATACATTTGCATCAGAAAATATCTCAATTTACCCCCCCACTCTCTCTCTCTCTCTCTCTTCTCTCTCTCTCTCTCTCTCTCTCTCTCTCTCTCTCTCTCTCCTCTGAGTGATGTCAGAAACAGTAGGGAGGTGAACTCTGCTCCACCACCATCTGGCCCCAAAACAATGACTTACAGTTCACAACACACACAAATCAAACTCTACTAATGCGTGTACACCTGCACACACACGCACACACACACAAGCCTTTCACAATTGCCATGTGACTACCGTCGAGTGACATCACAAGTGGGAACGTCCACCTCGATGTATGATTACCAGATCAGTCTACCAGCCTACCCAGTGGACTGTAACGGACGGGTAAACCGATCTAGTCAGCATACACCTAGGTGGACATTCCCACTTGTGATGTCACTAAACGGGGTAGTCACAGGGCAATTGTGAAACGGCTTGCAATGGCTAATCACACTCACACCTGGTGGTATAATATGTCCCCTTTAAAGGCAATTCCCAAAGGGAGTTCACGCTTAGAAGGAAGCAATACAAAACAATATTTAATTCATCATTAAAATATAACAGGTTTCAAAGGAGAGAGAGTTGTTTGTAACTATAACCATAAAACAACTATAACCATAAAAGAAACTAAACTATAACAACCATATCATAAACAAGTTGATATGGTTGTTATAGTTTAGTTTTTTTATGGTTATAGTTGTTTATGAGTGACTTTTACACAGCAACCAAGTGGATTATTGGATATTTATATTCTGAATTAGTTATTCATGAATAAAAGCGAAAAAATTCATGAAACACAAGTTGGACCGCAATCAATTTTTAAGGATTCATTTTTTTAAGTGAGTGGCATCTGCAAACCCATTTCAGGATTTCGGTGTAAGTTAATTATTGGATTTTTGTATTTTTATTTGACGTGGCGCTGGAAAAGAAACTCGTGTGCCGTGGTGTAAATGGCAGCGTAGCCCGGTCACAGCGATGCAAGGGAAATTAGAAATGCACTTTGCACCCGAGCCACGCGGGGTCTGTTGTCAACGTGTGCTGAGGCTGAACTTCCATCTCCACCGAATGAATGGCTGCTCTGTTGAGAGGCCTTAGCCGAGCTAATTAAGAGCCGTGTTGTAATGCCGGCCTAATCATGCGAGGGGCTAATTAATTTGATGTAAAACTTGGGTGCAAAACATCGCTCGTGGTTGAGCACTTCAATCGCCCGTGCTGTCCTGAAAATTAAAGCAAGAACACGAACAAATAAAAAAAATTATCTATACTTCAAATATAGGACACATCCAAACCATGTTATTTGTCTTATATCTTCAATTTCTTTATCTGCTTTAGAAAGATTATTTGATTATTGGACAGCTGAACAGTACACATTTTGTTAATGAATTCAAGGATGGCTCAGTGACCATTTCGCCCAATCACAGCACAACACAGGCCCAGCGAGACCACCGGAGAGACACCCAGGCACGCGGCTGGGCGACAACCAACCCGTCAGCCCGGAGATTGCGACTGAAGTCCGCTCACACCTCCTCCTCCGAAAGGTTAACGGTATCCTCGCGGCTCCGCCTGAAGGCCTTTAACGGTCCCTCAAGCACCACCTCTGAGACAAGCAGAGCACAACCAGCTACACCCGAACCAAAGAATGCAGAGGCACCGCGATAACGTCCTTCTTTTCTCGCTTTAACGATACCCTCTTTGGCAATCCGTGTGTGTGTCTCCCTCCCAGTCTGACCAGAGGGCATAATGGTCACCTGAAGGGCAGGAATGCAAGAACACTGCTGTATTGTCATGCTTTACAGTAATTTGTTCGTTTTTCCGATTCGTCTTCCCTGTTTGTTTTAATGCGCGTGCCTGCGGCGTACCCCTGTTCACCCTCCCCTGGTGCTGTTGTACTGTTGCCAGAGGAACAAGGAACACAATGCTAAGGCTACACATGCTCCCTTTTAGGAAACACTAGCGAGAGAACGCGAGGAAGAAGAGGTCCAACCCAAGTTTACCAGAGAGAGGTTGTATGTCCTGCTTAAGGTGGCTGCGTACTAGTAGACCGAAACGGAGAGAAGCGTTGAGTAGCTTCTTGATGAACAGATTGGGTTATTGCATGTGCTGTGGGAGAATTGGTGGTGTACAGTGCTGGAAGATATAGCAGATATAGCTGCCTTTGCCATTGTGAACAGTGAAGCAGTTCACTTGAGGCAGACTTTAAACGATCCGTAGGTGTCATTGAGCAGGGTCAGCCATCTTGCCGAAGGATGCCTACAAGGTAAACAACCTTGTGGACATCGGGGTTCAAACCAAGAACCTTTCCTCCGGGAGGGAGTTGATCACCCTACCGGCTGTGCTAGTGTTGCCTATACTTCCATCCCGACCATTAACGGGTGAAATCCCTCCCAGAGTGAGAGATTTCCTCCCGTCGGTCCTTGTGGAAGTACTTCATCATGGAACGATACTACATTCATGAGGTATCTCAGCTGGAGACCGTCTTAGCAAAGCCCGGACGAACACAGTTCTTAAAATAAAATGAACTAGTTCTCTGCCTGTAGCCATGGAACTTAACAGATTTCCGGAGCCCAGAAACAAAGACTCATTTAGCAACTTATTCTTGCCTTTGTACAGACCTTTTTTTTTTATTAGTTTTTCCTCAAAAGGCAATTTCAGCAACACAGATAGTTTAACTGAAATAAAGTAAACAGGGACAATGCTTTCAAAGATTTAGCCCTTCCTAAAAAGGCAGATTTTTACTTTGTAGGAATTGCTTGCGGTGTAGTCGTTCTTGCAACAACTTTGGCGAGTTTAATGAGGGATAGTTATTGGTCCATTAATGTTTTATTTTGAGGGGGGAAGTGGTGTAGCTCGTGAAACCGGGGAGCTACATTACTTTGCCTGTGTCGTGGTAAGAACGCATATCGCACAGGCCGATTGCAATTTAATTAGTAAAAAAATATAGAAGATTTGTGTATAAATTAACATGAATTTATGGTTGCATCATCTCAGACCCCGATAATAGAATCTATTTCCCCTGCACTAGTTAGCTGTTAAATAACGGGAAATATGTTTGTTGTATGTTGTGTTCTTATGTTGTGTCCTTCAACAAATGTACTCTTTGTAAGTCGCTTTGGATAAAAGCGTCTGCCAAATGCCCTAAATGTAAATGTAAATGTAAATGTTAAATGCACGTTGGGATGCACGCTACTCGGGATAATCATTTCGTGTCCGACTGACCTAGATATGTCGCGCGAGGCGTTCCGATCGTTTATGTTGGTTCAAACAAGCGGGAAAGACAGACACGCCGGAATTAGCGTCAGAGCAGCTCGAGCAGGTTTTGTTTGCTAACGCACAAAACAAACGAGAGAGAGAGAAACGTCGGGATAAACGCCGGCGGCGGACGACAGCGCAAAGCGTTCCCGTCACTGCGACGGCCGACCGCTCGCTGTGCTTGATGTTTGGAACAGGTGTTAGCCGCGCGCAAATGTCATTTGCTGCGTGCGTTCACCTCGTCTATGCTAACGTCTCCTGTGTTGTCCCTCGCTCACACGTCAACTATAGAAATGTGTTAATTAAGTAGGTTTTTTATCTTTTTCTACTACCGTTTTTACGACGCTTTCTCTGCCTTTTTATTGGATCTTTTATTCTATTTTTATGAACTGATTTATTCTGTTTTTATGTATGCGTGTTGTTTTGTTTAATGCCACAATGTAAAGCACTTTGAGCTGCATTTTTGGCATGAAAGGTGCGATGCAAATACCTTTTATAATTATAATTATTATTATTCATCGCAATGCTGTCGCTGTGTTTCCTCTGAAAACAGCGCATTTGGAAGCACTCAAGCAGTCTTATTCACATGTAGGCACACACACACACGCACACACACACACACACGCACACATACACACACACACACACACACACACACACACGTGTCTTCAGAGAATGCCACAGAACAAAAAGAGAATTTGAATGGTTTCACCTTTTGAAACCAACACACGAACTGCCAGGGCTTCTTAAGATTCCGGAGAGCTGGAGTGGAACCTTCCTGCGGGGTCCGCGGGGAGGGATCTCCCCTTCTGTGGGGACGACGGAGGCCTGCACTCGGAGGCTGGTGTTGGTGTATAAAGGTCACACGTGACTGTTAATGAGTGTACGCGCGTCGCCCTCGATGTCTCCGGAGCTCGCTAATTGAGCTAGCGCCAGCCCCTCCGCTGTGTCGCCGCAGAATTAAGGAGGATCGGCTGACAAAGCGAGTCTGTCTCTCTCTCTCTATCGCTCTCTCTCGCTCTCTCTTGCTCTCTCTCTTGTTCTCTCTTGTTCTCTCTCTCTCTCCCTGACTCTGGCGAGTGGCGTTTCTCGCCCTGACAGTGTCGCTAAACCGGGCCGATGATGGACGCCTCGCCCCTCACACCCCCCCCTCCCCCCACCCCCACCCTGGTTGCAACGACCAATCAAGTCCTCACACAAAAGGGGGGGAAATTAGCATATTCTCTGGCACAAAAAAAATCGCTCCCTTAATTGCAGCTGTGTTTCAGCCCTCCCTTCTTTCTCTCTCTCTCTCTCTCTCTCTCTCTCTCCATTTCTGTTCTCTCTCTCTGTCTGTCTCTGTCGGTCTTTCTTTTCCTCATTGTGTCTTTGTCACAGGCAGCCGTTGTGTGTGTGTGTGCGTGTGTGTGTGCGTGTCCGTGTGTGTGTGTGACCGGCAGAGGGGAGGCGGGGCTGCTGGCTGCTGCTGTGATGCTGGGTGTAAATGATGTGTTTGTTTGGCTGTTTGTTTGGCATGCGAATCTGTAGCAATGAGCTTCAGTCAGTCTCGTCGTCAGATAATGCTCGCGTCATCAGCATTAGCTGGCCGCTGCCGGGCAGAATGGCAACGATGTCGCGCGCCGACTCGATGTCTCCCTGTCACTCTCGCTGTGTGTGTGTGTGTGTGTGTGTGTGTGTTCCTATTCTTGCGTGGCCTCACAATGCTTTTAGTTCCATCCTGGCTTTCTTGTCCCCTTTCGTGGGTTTTCGCCTGATTTTATTTCCCCGTTTCCCTTTGCCTGTCTCCTTCGCCCGAGTTTACACGTAAATCTGACATTTCAGACCGAGGTGAGCCGACGCACGGCTGTTGTGAGAGCGTATTTAAACGTTTATCATCTCCGATGCTTGTTTGCTATAGCACGACATCGCCCCTGCCACCCCCCGCCCCGTCGGGGAGAAAACTGGACCCCCCATCCCGCACTAGGCTGTCATAGGATCTCCACCCCCATCCCCTGTTGCCACCACACCACACCACACCACACCACACCACACTACACTAGCACCACCTACAAAACTGCACTGTAGCGTGGCTACACTAGTACACAGCATGGCAACCTACTGTGGCGCTCGAGTCGTCGACACACACACACACACGCACACGCACACGCACACGCACACACACACACACACACACACACACACACACACACACACACACACACACACACACACACACGTATGCACCTCTTGCTTCCGACGCTGCCACCGTTTCGTCTCCTTCTGCCGCATACTGTCACCGCTGCAGTGTGTGTGCGTGTGTGTGTGTGTGTGTGTGTGCGTGTGTGTGCGTGCGTGCGTGCGTGCGCGTGTGTGTGTGTGTGCGTGTGCGTGTGTCTCTGCCACCACCACCGCCGCTCGCACGTAGCACGACTGTCGCGGTAACGCTGTTTACTCTGCCAGTCAAAGACGATGCGGTGGCAGCATCAATCATCAGCTCCCCCCCTCCCTTCCCACGTGGGGGAGAGAGAGAGCCTTGGTGGAACGGAGAGATGGAGAGAGAGAGAGAGAGAGAGAGAGAGAGATAAGGCGGGGGTCTTGAACTTGCTGTCGGGAGGCTGAAGCCACCAGGCTACCCCCCCCCATCTCGTATATCTAACGAGCATATATACTGTATATTTAGTTTTGAAAGCAACTCAACTCATGCTTGGCAACTGTGATGTCGTTTTCTAAGGTATTTGTTTTATATTTGATCAATTTGGAGGGAAATCATTGTTTCTCATCAGCATAGCACAGTGCTTTTCATTGCCTCGCGACAACATAATGTGGTGAATTAGATTGAATCCATATTTTCTCTGTCTTTGCTTTCTAAATGATAAATAAACAAGTCAACCGGTCCGCTTTTTCTCCCTATCTCTTCACTTACCTTCTGTTCTGTTCTGAAATTGTTTCGTATCAACAATTGCACAGCAGAAATTGTTTATGCACAAACTGATTGCATAAAACTGTAATTGCAACTCTGATTGAACACAACTTCTTCAATTTCAATTCTAAATCACACTATTTTTTACCTACATTTCCTGTCAACGTCTCGTAAACTGTACTATTGACGAGGGAGTCCTCTACCAGATGCTTCTATTCATAGTGACTTCCAGTGAAACCAGTTACAGGACATGAACGAGTAGGTCAGGGGTCATGCATGTGGCTCAACAACGCCTTGAACAGGTAGACTGTGGACATTAGTGTTCGAACCGAGCACACCAGAACCAGAACACCCAGTCACGACAGCACGACTATCCTGCACCCATAACTAGCTAAATTCATATATCTGTCAATCAATGTTGTCAATAATGTATAATTGTCTTGGGTTAGGATTTCTCAGCCACAGGCCGTCGGCACCAAACCCAGCTTAAACAGGCATGGTCCCTTCATTAATATTGGTGGACACATCTTCCGGCCTGCACGTGAAGACACATTAAGAACACACTAACTAGTCCCTGGGAGCCACGGAGACGAAGCCATCTCAGCCGGGGCGGGTGTCTCCGTGCGTCCGCGGGGCGACCTCCAGGTGACCTCGGCCACGGCCTCTCCCTGATAGAGACTCAACTAATTGGCTAATTACCGTACCGCACAGAATGCTCTTGAGTACAGGAAGCTCTTCCTTAACGTATGGACCTCGTTCTGGAAGGGAGTTGAGGGAGTGTGGAGGGGGAGGCCTTGTCTGAATACCTAATGGAGACAAGAGCGTGCGTGGAAGTGGGGACCAGTAGTGAGCAATATACTGTACATGAGAGAAGGTGGGAATACGGTATGAAAAAAGGTACGTGTGCATGTGAATGTGAATGTACGGACACGGATGTCCCCGGGCTTCCGGAAAAAAATCTCGGCCATCTAATTAATTGTCCGGGATTCTTTAGAGTGTTGACCTTTCCGAATCATTGGTGTGTTTGACCTCTGAGTCCGTATAAAAGAGGATATTGCTTGCTCTTTGATACTTTCTTCTTAAAAAGTTACGAGGACCTATTTCCCGGGAAATAGCCTCTCTCTCTCTCTCTCTCTCTCTCTCTCTCTCTCTCTTACACCAGTGGGAGGGAATGT
>PIJE02002050.1:39838-47675 GCA_002895965.2 Coryphaenoides rupestris | reverse complement strand
GTGTTTGTGCGTGTACGTGTGCGTGTGTGAGTGTGAGTCTGCATGCTAAAAAACAATAAATATCTCCTGAGCACTCAATGACACACAACGTAATCCAATCAATAGCAATCAGTCTGCCGCTGACATGCTCTGTTCTCCCGGCTGCCACTTGGTCTGTTCTTAAAAAAAAAAAACAACGGCGACACAATTAAGCAATTAAGGCTGATTACGATCGTGGCGACCATGTTGTCGACGGATTAAGGGAACACAAACAAGCCGTTAGCAGTCAGATTAACGTGGATAAGCAAACAACAAGGCGACCATTATGGCATTATGCGCAATTCCATAATTGGCTTGTTTGTTTGTTTGTGTGCTAAAACGCCGCGCGCAACACGTGCCTTCGGTTGAGTCGCGCGTCCCCCTCGGGGGGCCGGACATTAACGGGCGTTACGGGTGATTTTTAAAGCGCCGATTCAAACGCCAACTGCTGCCGCCGGTTCTGCCGCCGCTGCGCTGGTTTATCGTTAAGATAAAGCAACACTTTGTTTGTTTGTAATAAGGTGAAAACAGAAGCCTCTTTGTTTTCCCGATAATGACTTTTAAAGACGTCTTTTCTTTTTCTCGTATAGTTACACTTGACTTGAGGTTTTGTTTTTTTTGGCCGTTTTGTTTTGTTGTTTTGTGTCATCGGGGTCATTATGCTCGGATTCGAAGGCTAGACCGGGGATTTTTTCTCGAAAGGGAAAATAGATTGCAGATTTTTCAGTCGGATAAAACATTATGCATTCTCTCCAGAGATCAGCGTCGACTATACTGGAGAGCTGCGTTGCTGGATAATAATAGGACTATTTGAAACGCAGGAAAAGTAACACTGCAAGGAGATCCGATTTAGACTTTAGTCTCCTGCGGTCGATTCGTATATATATATATACATACTGTATATTCAAGTTGAAAGTCTGATCCGCGGAGGTCAGAGGGTCAGCGGTACGCACAAGGACACAGGCCAAAATAAAAATGTATTTTTAAATGGGGTAACTCAAGCCTGTCCTCAACCTGACTGAACTTGGCTCATAATCCCTCTTTTCGTCCAGCAGCTGGGCCGCTGTGCTACAAACGGACGTTCATAATACATGTGTCTTAGGTTACTCCGGGTAACGCTTTCTCCTCTTCTTCTTCTTCTTCTTCTTCTTCTTCTTCTCCGTCTTCTTGGCCTACATATCGCTGATGAGAGGCTGTGCTTCTACTTTTAACCCGATGTTGCTCAGAGCTCGGTGGGTGTCATCAGAGAATGAATTCATAGGGCGAAGTCACACCAATCTGCTTCTGTCGCTCTTCACTCCTTCTGAGGACTGCCAGTGTCCTCAAAAGTGGTTTGTGTGTGTGTGTGTGTGTGATCTTGTGTTTGCGTGTTTGTGTGTGTGTGGCTGTGTGTGTGTGTGTGTGTGTGTGTGTGTGTGTTTCCCCTGAAGAAATATATGTGGACACAGCCCGGAACATGTGAGACAGTCCATGACCAACAATAGCCTGACATGTTTTGGCATATTCTGAAAGAATGACTTCAGATAAAGAAGGACGATTTGTCAGCTCCAGTGATACCTTACAGCCCCGTGTGTCTGTACCCTCTCAACGATCTCTTAGATGTTGAAAAACAAGTTGCTGCTTATACCCGGGATAAAGAGACACAGTTTAAAGGCATCGCTAGTGCTGCCTTTCACCAAGGCCCCCTTCACATGCAAATGTGTTTGTGGTTCCCATTGTACTGATACTCAGGTATAGAGATAGATAGACAGATAGACAGATAGACAGACAGATAGACAGATAGACAGATAGACAGATAGACAGATAGATAGACAGATAGATAGACAGATAGACAGATAGACAGATAGACAGACAGACAGATAGACAGATAGATAGACACAAACACATTTGCATGTGAAGGGGGCCTTGGTGAAAGGCAGCACTAGCGATGCCTTTAAACTGTGTCTCTTTATCCCGGGTATAAGCAGCAACTTGTTTTTCAACATCTAAGAGATCGTTGAGAGGGTACAGACACACGGGGCTGAAGGTATCACTGGAGCTGACAAATCGTCCTTCTTTATCTGAAGTCATTCTTTCAGAATATGCCAAAACATGTCAGGCTATTGTTGGTCATGGACTGTCTCACATGTTCCGGGCTGTGTCCACATATATTTCTTCAGGGGAAACACACACACACACACACACACACACACACACACACACACACACACACACACAAACACGCAAACACAAGATCACACACACACACACACACACCACTTTTGAGGACACTGGCAGTCCTCAGAAGGAGTGAAGAGCGACAGAAGCAGATTGGTGTGACTTCGCCCTATGAATTCATTCTCTGATGACACCCACCGAGCTCTGAGCAACATCGGGTTAAAAGTAGAAGCACAGCCTCTCCATCAGCGATATGTAGGCCAGGAACGACGGAGGAATGAAGAAGAAGGAAGCAAAGAAGAAGAAGAGAAGCGGTTACCCGCAGTAACCTACAGACACATGGTATATGAACGTGCCGTTTGTAGCACTAGCGGCCCAGCTTGGCCTGGACGAAAAGAGGGATTATTAGCCAAGCTTCACTGGTTCAGGTTTGAGGACCAGGCTTGAGTTTAACCCATTTAAAAAATTACATTTTTATTTTGGCCTGTGTCCTTGTGCGTACCGCTGACCCCCTGACCTCCGCGGATCAGACTTTCAACTTGAATATACAGTATGTATATATATATATACGAATCGACCGCAGGAGACTAAAGTCTAAATCGGATCTCCTTGCAGTGTTACTTTTCCTGCGTTTCAAATAGTCCTATTATTATCTAGCAACGCAGCTCTCCGGTATAGTCGACGCTGATCTCTGGAGCATCTCTGTGTCGTGTTGAATATACAGTCGCTGTCTGTGGCATTCTTAAATTACTTTCAATCTGTGCTTGTCGTCATCTGAAACGTTGTTTTTTTATTCTAAAACATGGAAATAACTGTTACGATTGGGCATTAGGGTTTGTGTTTTGCGCAAAACAAAACGTTATCACGAATATAATAATAATTAATAATAATAAAGCTTTATTGTATACGCCTTCACACAGAGAATGCATAATGTATTATCCGACTGAAAAATCTGCAATCAATTTTCCCTTTCGAGAAGAAAATCCCCGGTCTAGCCTTCGAATCCGAGCATAATGACCCCGATGACACAAAACAACAAAAACAAAACGGCCAAAAAAAAAAAAAACCTCAAGTCAGTGTAACTATACGAGAAAAAACAAAAGACGTCTTTAAAAGTCATTATCGGGAAAACAAAGAGGCTTCTGTTTCACCTTATTACAAAACAAACAAAGTGTTGCTTTATCTTAACGATAAACCAAGCGCAGCAGCGGCAGAACCGCGCAGCAGTTGGCGTTTGAATCGGCGCTTTAAAAATCACCCGTAAACGCCGTTAACGTCCGGCCCCCGGGGGGGACGCGCGACTCAACCGAAGGCACGTGTTGCGCGCGGCGTTTTAGCCACACAAACAAACAAACAAGCCCAATTATGGAATTGCGCATAATGCCATAATGGTCGCCTTGTTGTTTGCTTATCCACGTTAATCTGACTGCTAACGGCTTGTTTGTGTTCCCTTAATCCGTCGACAACATGGTCGCCACGATCGTAATCAGCCTTAATTGCTTAATTGTGTCGCCGTTGTTTTTTTTTTTAAAGAACAGACCAAGTGGCAGCCGGGAGAACAGAGCATGTCAGCGGCAGACTGATTGCTATTGATTGGATTACGTTGTGTGTCATTGAGTGCTCAGGAGATATTTATTGTTTTTTAGCATGCAGACTCACACTCACACACGCACACGTACACGCACAAACACACACACACACACACACACACACACACACACACACACACACACACACACACACACACACACACACACACACACGTACAAGCCCAATGTTGACCGCAGAGACCTGACAGAAGCCGGGTGCTCTGATGTCATCTTTGAACGTGTGCTTCTAAAGCAGACAACAGATTAAATCAACACAAAAAAAAGGCTCAGAACAAGATGAAGGGACTGTGGTTTCAGTCTTTCATATCAACATCTAACTCATTCCTTAATCTCTCTCTCTCTCTCTCTCTCTCTCTCTCTCTCTCTCTCTCTCTCTCTCTCTCTGTCTCTGCATATTCATATTCATAAATGAAACTTAGTCTGCATTCATGGTCCAATGGTAAATGGATCAATGTACAGGCGTGAGAAAAAAAAAAAGTAATATCACACAGGTACACACTCGCACACACACACACACACACACACACACACACACACACACAGACACACACAAAACTCCAGCAATGTCAAAGACAATCACACATATGCAAAAAGAGACATGCACCCACACACACCCAAACACACGCACACACACACACTCACGCACATGCACACGCACTTGCACGCACGCACACCTACACACACACACGCACATGCACCTGCACACACACACACGCACATGCACCTGCACACACACCTGCACACTGCGTGTGTGTGTGTGTGGTGCAGGGTTGGTGTGCAGGTTGCATTGCTGCGTGTGTTGGGGTGTGTGAAGGTGATGGATGTCCCTCTGCCCAACCTCCCTTTAAGAAACAAAGGGCCGGTCTGCAGGAGGGAGAGCGGAGCCACCAAGCAGTCAACACGTCCCCCTCTTCTGAACACATGGTGTGTGTGTGTGCATGCGTGCATGCGTGTGTGTGTGTGTGTGTGTGTGTGTGTGTGTGTGTGTGTGTCTCCATCTTGGACCCTGTCGCCCCGACCCGGGCCACGTGGCGGAGGAGAACCGCGGGGCTGTGGGCGGGGCCGCGTCCCTTCCCATCTGCCCCGGCGGCTGACTGGCCCTGCCATCACCACCCCCTCCCCCGTCCCCTGGC
The DNA here is from genome assembly GCA_002895965.2 of Coryphaenoides rupestris. Taxonomy (NCBI): domain Eukaryota; kingdom Metazoa; phylum Chordata; class Actinopteri; order Gadiformes; family Macrouridae; genus Coryphaenoides; species Coryphaenoides rupestris. The sequence continues at coordinate 42,757 of PIJE02002050.1, read as the reverse complement.
TGTCCGGGGCTGACAGCCGGCGTTGCCACGGTGATAGATGACTGTGCGCCGCGTTTCGGTGTCAGGGTCCCGGTTCCCGCCGCTACCTGCGGTGGAGGTCCCTGTCAAAGACTTCCTGTCAGGTCAGCAGCACTCTGGCTCGGTGTCTCTCGCTCTGTTTCTCTCTCTCTCTCTCTGTCTCTCTCTCTCTCTCTATCTGCCTCTCCTCTCTCTCTCTCTCTCTCTCTCTCTCTCTCTCTCTCTCTCTCTCTCTCTCTCTCTCTATCTGTCTCTTTCTCTCTCTCTCTTTCTCTCTCTCTCTCCTCTCTCTCTCTCTCTCTCCTCTCTCTAATACATCCATCTCTCTGCATACACACATGTGAGCCCTATTCAGAAGAAGTTTCATAGAGAGCAGGAGAGAGAGAGAGAGAGACAGTGAGAGAGAGAGAGAGAGAGAGAGAGAGAGAGAGAGAGAGAGAGAGAGGCTATTTCCGGGAAATTAGGTCCTCGTAACTTTTTAAGAAGAAAGTATCAAAGAGCAAGCAATATCCTCTTTTATACGGACTCAGAGGTCAAACACACCAATGATTCGGAAAGGTCAACACTCTAAAGAATCCCGGACAATTAATTAGATGGCCGAGATTTTTTTCCGGAAGCCCGGGGACATCCGTGTCCGTAACATTCACATCTCACATTCACGTGGCACACGTACCTTTTTTCATACCCGTATTCCCACCTTCTCTCATGTACAGTATATTGCATCACGACTGGTCCCCACTTCCACGCAACGCTCTTCGTCTCCATTAGGTATTCAGACAAGGCCTTCCCCCTCCACACTCCCTCAACTCCTTCCAGAACGAGTCCATACGTTAAGGAAGAGCTTCCTGTACTCAAGAGCATTCTGTGCGGTACGGTAATGTAGCCAATAGTTGAGTGCTCTAGTCAGGGAGAGGCCGTGGCCGAGGGTCACCTGGAGGTCGCCCCGCGGACGGCACGGGAGGACACCCCGCCCGGCTGAGATGGCTTCGTCTCCGTGGCTCCCAGGGACTAGTTAGTGTGTTCTTAATGTGTCTTCACGTGCAGGCCGGGAGCTGTGTCCACCAATATTAATGAAGGGACCATGCCTGTTTAAGCTGGGTTTGGTGCCGACGGCCTGTGGCTGAGAAATCCTAACCCAAGACAATTATACATTATTGACAACATTGATTGACAGATATATGAATTTAGCTAGTTATGGGTGCAGGATAGTCGTGCTGTCGTGACTGTTTAAGCTGGGTTTGGTGCCGACGGCCTGTGGCTGAGAAATCCTAACCCAAGACAATTATACATTATTGACAACATTGATTGACAGATTTATGAATTTAGCTAGTTATGGGTGCAGGATAGTCGTGCTGTCGTGACTGGGTGTTCTGGTTCTGGTGTGCTCGGTTCGAACACTGATGTCCACAGTCTACCTGTTCAAGGCATTGTTGAGCCACATGCATGACCCCGACCTACTCGTTCATGTCCTGTAACTGGTTTCACTGGAAGTCACTTTGAATGGAAGCATCTGGTAGAGGACTCCCTCGTCAATAGTACAGTTTACGAGACGTTGACAGGAAATGTAGGTAAAAAAATAGTGTGATTTAGAATTGAAATTGAAGAAGTTGTGTTCAATCAGAGTTGCAATTACAGTTTTATGCAATCAGTTTGTGCATAAACTATTTCTGCTGTGCAACTGTTGATACGAAACAATTTCAGAACAGAACAGAAGGTAAGTGAAGAGATAGGGAGAAAAAGCGGACCGGTTGACTTGTTTATTTATCATTTAGAAAGCAAAGACAGAGAAAATATGGATTCAATCTAATTCACCACATTATGTTGTCGCGAGGCAATGAAAAGCACTGTGCTACGCTGATGAGAAACAATGATTTGCCTCCAAATTGATCAAATATAAAACAAACACCTTAGAAAACGACATCACAGTTGCCAAGCATGAGTTGAGTTGCTTTCAAAACTAAATATACAGTATATATGCTCGTTAGATATACGAGATGGGGGGGGGTGGGCGTAGATCTGCTTCTGTCTCTCCTCTCTCTCCTCTCTCTCGCTCGCCTCTCTCTCTCTCTGTCTCTCTTCCTCTCTCTCTCTTGTTCTCTCTCTCTCTCTCTCTCTCTCTCTCCATCTCTCGTTCCACCAAGGCTCTCTCTCTCCCCCACGTGGGAAGGGAGGGGGGGAGCTGATGATTGATGCTGCCACCGCATCGTCTTTGACTGGCAGAGTAAACAGCGTTACCGCGACAGTCGTGCTACGTGCGAGCGGCGGTGGTGGTGGCAGAGACACACGCACACGCACACACACACACACGCGCACGCACGCACGCACGCACACGCACACACACACACACACACACACACACACACACTGCAGCGGTGACAGTATGCGGCAGAAGGAGACGAAACGGTGGCAGCGTCGGAAGCAAGAGGTGCATACGTGTGTGTGTGTGTGTGTGTGTGTGCGTGTGTGTGTGTGTGTGTGTGTGTGTGTGCGCATACGTGTGTGTGTGTGTGTGTGTGTGTGTGTGTGTGTGTGTGTGTGTGTGTGTGTGTGTGTGTGTGTGTGTGTGTGTGTGTGTGTGTGTGTGTGTCGACGACTCGAGCGCCACAGTAGGTTGCCATGCTGTGTACTAGTGTAGCCACGCTACAGTGCAGTTTTGTAGGTGGTGGTTGTGTGTGTGTTGTGTGGGTTGTGGTGTTGTGTTGGTGTGGTGTGGTGTGGTGTTTGGTGTTGGTGTGTTGGTGTGTGGCAACAGGGGATGGGGGGGGGGGGTGGAGATCCTATGACAGCCTAGTGCGGATGGGGGGGGGGGGCGTGGCCTAACACTCCAGTTTTCTTCCCCGACGGGGCGGGGGGTGGCAGGGGCGATGTCGTGCTATAGCAAACAAGCATCGGAGATGATAA
>PIJE02002050.1:7338-32338 GCA_002895965.2 Coryphaenoides rupestris | reverse complement strand
CTCTGAGTGGGGGGGTAAGACTGAGATCTCTCCGGGGCCTCTCTGGACACCCTGATCAAAAAACGTCTGCCTGGGTGCCGCTCCAAGCCCCCCCCCCCCCCCACCCCCCCCCCCCCCCCCACCCCGAGACGTATGTTCAACACTTTGAACATAAAATCACACGCTTAATCCTATTGAGTGGCACTGTGTGTACACTTACAAAAATATGCATTAAGATGCATATTCGACACGAGGGATACATGTACATAGTCGGGTAAATAGTGGTGGAGTCGGTTGCAGTGGTGTTCTGGGTAAATATCTAATAAACAAGTGTTGTGTGCAGCTGGATTGTAAACACGAAGACTCACTCTGCCTCCACACAGGACTCACAAATGCTTCCGTTAGTCAGACATGCATCTGACATGTACCTGACACATATTTTACCATTCATACTACGAAAAATAAAATCCTCCCACCGGAAACTGGGGAGGAAGAGATCAGAAATATGGGGGAAGAGAAAGAGATCAGAAATTCTCTGAGCTCTTCCATAAATAGCGACATGAGTGCGGTGTGTTCGGTCCCTACAGCTGGAAGAATATTATGTCTTGTTCCACTTCCAAAATAATAGTGCTCCTCCCTGTCCGTCAGCTAAAGCGGAAACTATGTTGAAAATATGAGTGACGGGAGAAGATATGAGGTATAAGATGTAGTTATAGTGTAAGACACAAGACATAGTTACAGGATAAGATATTAGATGCAGTTACAGTAGAAGACATACGACAGAGTTACGTGAGAATATACGAGATGTAGTTACAGTAGAAGACATACGATAGAGTTACAGAATGAGATAGAGATGTAGTTACAGTAGAAGACAGACGATAGAGTTACAGAATGAGATAGAGATGTAGTTATAGTTGAAGACATAAGATAGAGTTACAGAATGAGATAGAGATGTAGTTACAGTAGAAGACAGACGATAGAGTTACAGAATGAGATAGAGATGTAGTTATAGTTGAAGACATAAGATAGAGTTACAGAATGAGATAGAGATGTAGTTACAGTAGAAGACAGACGATAGAGTGACAGGAGAATATTTGAGATGTAGTAACAGTAGGAGGCAGACGATAGAGTTACAGAATGAGATAGAGATGTAGTTACAGTAGAAGACAGACGATAGAGTTACAGAATGAGATAGAGATGTAGTTATAGTAGAAGACATAAGATAGAGTTACAGAATGAGATAGAGATGTAGTTATAGTAGAAGACAGACGATAGAGTTACAGAATGAGATAGAGATGGAGACAGACGATAGAGTTACAGAATGAGATAGAGATGTAGTTATAGTAGAAGACATAAGATAGAGTTACAGAATGAGATAGAGATGTAGTTACAGTAGAAGACAGACGATAGAGTTACAGGAGAAGATTTGAGATGCGGTGACAGTAGGAGGCAGACAGACCCTAGTTACAGGAGGAGAACCGATGGAGTTTTGGTACAGTGGATTCTGGAGTTAAAAGGATTCCCATCATAAGAGGAGCTTGGCAGCAACTAAGATGATGGGGACACACACACACACGCAAACACACAAACACACACACACACGCACAGAAACTTGTGTTCTTGTCCTCTTTCTTTTGACTCCCAGAGCTGAGAGAACCCCCCTCAATGTTGTTTCTCCCACCCCACCCCCCAACCAGCCCTACCAACACTCTGGGAGCCCCATGAATATGGATGTAGGCTGCTGCAGAGGAGAGGGGAACACACCGTAATCCATAACACACACACGCTCACACACACACACACACACACACGCGCGCATGTTATATTGTGCATGTACATACATGAAAGTGTGTGTGTGTTTGGTGAATATACTGAAACAAGTGTTTTACGTACTTGTGTGTGTGGTGCTTAACATAGAGGTTAATTAACAATTAGAATACACAAGATGAAAAATAATAATGGGTCTTTAATAACATAAATATTCATCAGCAAAAATTATGTCAGACAGCACAACAACTATTAAACCCTCAGCTTTCATTAATGCGGATCCATCCGGGGACTCCATAGTTCTTGGATGACCTGCCTAATCTGAACCAGAGTGGTGCTTTGTTTTTGGACTAATGTGCCACCTTAGGCCAAAGGTTGCTGATCGACTTTGTAATCGTATCAGCAGATCTGCGGCTGCATGTTTTGGACACTCGGGTGAAGAGAGGAGCAGAGCTTGAGGAGGTTGAGGACATGGGCCATGTTCAGAGCCTCCATTGTAGAGGCTGCTGCTAGGAGCTGGGGTCAGAAGGCTGTCGGTGCCATCTGATTAGGATGCCTCCTGGGTGCCTCCCTTTAGAGTTTTTCCGGGCACGTCCAACTGGGAGGAGACCCCGGGGCAGACCCAGAACCCGCTGGAGGGATTATATATCTCGTCTGGCCTGGGAACGCTAGAGAGTGTGGCTGGGGAGAAGGAAGCCTGGGGGGCCCTGCTTAGCCGGCTGCCACCGCGACCCGACCCCGGATAAGCGGACGAAAATGGATGGATGGATGGATTTATTATTATTATTATTATTACTAAACTTCTTGCAGGTCCTCCCTTCCTCGTCCCACCATTAATAAATAAACAGCATATACTGAATTGAAAGAAATGGCTGGCTTCATGCAAATGCGGCTTGGTATATGTACTACTGCATTTAGCATCACAGAGGAACCGTTCAAATAAATAGTTGCAGTACTGATAATACATTCCTCATAAGGTCTAAAGACAGCTTTTCAATGTAAAAGCAAAATGTCACCATGAAAACGTTGTGTCAACACGTCTGAGAGCCAAATGCCTACCGACTGACCTATGGAGGCTCGCACCGTGGTGATGTCATACGTCTCCAGGTGGAAGATGACCTCTTTCATCGCCTGGATGCCCTCCTCTGCGGAGAAGTTCACCTCGTGATGCTCACTGCCGATGTGCGCCGCCACCTGTAAAACATACACATACACACACACACTTTGTAATTTTACACAAATTTGTGTATGCGAGGTAATTTACTCACGCAACAAGTTTGAATGGGGCCCATTTCTATGGTAGGGTGAGAGGGAGGGAGGGAGGGAGGGAGGTAGGGAGGGGTTGACCTGCCGAGCTGCCAGGATATCTGGGCTGTCTTCAGAGCCGATAGCAAATGTCTGGATGGGGTAGAGCAGCTTCTCCTCCTTGGCGAGCTTCACTAGCGTGGCAGCGACCAAACTGGAGTCCAAACCACCTGCGATGTAGTGGGAAAGACACACATTGGCCAACCTCATTCCTGGTATTTGAGCACAATTAATGAATCGAATTGTGCAGACAGCCATGAGAGAGAATGGTTAAAAATGCCCTCATTATCTTTATATATATATATTTCTAATATTCTCTTTATGCTGCACAACAACCACACACAGTGGCACTTGCTCACCTGAAAGCAGACATCCAATTCTTCTCTGGGCCATGAGGCGTTTCCTGACGGCGTTCTCAAAGAGCAGTCTAATGTTGCTCTTCACCGCTTCCTCTTCAAAACCTGTGGCCAAGGAAACACATTTCACACAGCGGTCATCTTGTGTTGCGAGTATTATGGTGTTGAAGGAATGTATAAACAATCTCAAAAGCCGTATTCATAGTGACCGTTGCACACAACACATGAAAATAAAGACAGATAATACAGCAATCATACACATTCTCAAAACACACTTGCCCAGCTACTTATGCAGGCAACTTGGCAATTATGAAACTCGTTCTATTCGTCTCGTAAATAGGAATGCTCGAAAACAGCTCTATTCTTATCTTCAGGTACCACAGTGATATATTGCTGCCTCTCCTTCAACAAATGTACTCTTTGTAAGTCGCTTTGGATAAAAGCGTCTGCCAAATGCCCTCAATGTAAATGTAAATGTAAATACAGATATTCTAGAATTAAGAAATATGTAAACAATACTGCAATATTGCATTCAAATAAGAGTTTGTCTTCTGTATGTCTGTCTCTCTCAATCTCTCACACTCTTTCTCTCTATCCCCTCCTCTTTCTCCCAGTCAGTGTCTCTCTCTCTGTCTGTCTGTCTCTCTCTCCATCCATCTCTCTCTGTCTCTCCTCCTTCTATATCCATCCTCCTCTACCTCGACCGCCCTCTCTTTCCCATTCCTCTCTCACACACAATCTTGCACTCATTTTCAAAGTAAGTGCAAATTTTCACCGAGCAGGGTCCTGTGCTGTTATAATATGCAAATGGTATGTGTGCGCTGTTGGCCGGAATCTCCGATTGCTTTGGCGGTTTGGAGCTCAGGCTTTAACCTACCTGAATCACCTTCATGTTCATCCCACAACTCCTCCTCTCCCATTACCTCTTCTTCCTCCTCCTCCTCCTCCTCCTCCTCCTCTTCAACCTCTAAGCTATTCTCATCGACTGCGATATTGCATAATCATCTCCATGACATGTTTCTTTCATTGGGGACTTGCTTCCGTCATTGGGGACCTGCTTTCGTCATTGTGGACATGTTTCCATAATTAGGGACATGTTTCCATCATTAGGGACTTGCTTCCGTCATTGGGGACATGTTTCCATCATTGGGGACATGCTTCCGTCATTGGGGACATGTTTCCATCATTAGGGACTTGCTTCCGTCATTGGGGACATGCTTTGGTCATTGGGGACATGTTTCCATCATTGGGGACATGTTTCTTTCATTGGGGACATGCTTTGGTCATTGGGGACATGTTTCCATCATTGGGGACATGCTTCCGTCATTGGGGACATGTTTCCGTCATTGGGGACATGTTTCCGTCATTGGGGACATGATTTGGTCATTGGGGACATGTTTCCGTCATTGGGGACATGTTTCCGTCATTGGGGACATGCTTTCATCATTGGGGACATGTTTCTGTCATTCTAGACAGAACCCTGTAGTTCTGGGTTCTGCAGACAGAACCCTGTAGTTCTGGGTTCTGCAGACAGAACCCTGTAGTTCTGGGTTCTGTAGACAGAACCCTGTAGTTCTGGGTTCTGCAGACAGAACCCTGTAGTTCTGGGTAACCTATAGACAGAACCCTGTAGTTCTGGGTTCTGTACTAGTCTGTCTGGCTGTGAAAACTACACACTGCAGGTCGCGAGGCACTGAAAACCTCTTCACCTTCGTAAGTGGATGGGCATTAATGAAAGCTGCATCAGGGTTTAATAGTTGTTGTGCTGTCTGACATAATTTTTGCTGATGAATATCCGACACTACAGACCTGTGTCTCTCCTATCATTCCTCTCCAAAACCATAGAACGTGCTGTCTCCACCCAACTATCATCCTATCTCTCCGAGAACAACCTGCTCGACCCTCATCAGTCAGGCTTCAAAGCGGCGCACTCCACGGAGACGGCCCTGCTCGCAGTATCAGAGTCCCTTCGCGACGCCAGAAGCTCTTCCCTCTCATCCGTGCTCATCCTCCTTGACCTGTCCGCCGCTTTCGACACAGTGAACCACCAGATTCTCCTCTCCACCCTGGCAGAGCTTGGCATCGCTGGAACTGCGTTATCCTGGTTCACTTCCTACCTGACAGATCGCACCTATCAGGTCACATGGAATGGCTCCCTGTCCAGACCCTGCACCCTTGACACCGGAGTACCCCAAGGCTCAGTACTGGGACCCCTTCTGTTTTCTTTATACATTATTATTATTTATACAACATTACCTCTGTGGCCCGATCTTGTAGAATTGCTCTCTACAACATCCGCAAGATCCGGCCCTTCCTCACACGTGAAGCAACGCAGATCCTGGTCCAAGCGCTCGTTATCACTCGTCTCGACTACTGCAACTCTCTCCTGGCTGGACTCCCCGCCTCAACAATCAAGCCCTTACAACGCATCCAGAACGCAGCAGCACGCCTCGTGTTCAACCTACCTAAATTCTCCCATGTAACCCCCCTCTTCCGCAACCTCCACTGGCTCCCGGTAATCGCTCGCGTTCGATTCAAGACTCTGGTACTGACTTTCATGGTTCTCACCGGAACCTCCCCTACCTACATCCAAACGTTAGTCAGACCCTACGCCCCAGCCCGAGCACTCCGCTCGGCAACTGCTGCCAAACGACTGGTACCACCTTCACTAAAAACAGCCAAACATCGTTCTATTCGTCTCGTAAATAGGAATGCTCGAAAACAGCTCTATTCTTATCTTCAGGTACCACAGTGATATATTGCTGCCTCTCCTTCAACAAATGTACTCTTTGTAAGTCGCTTTGGATAAAAGCGTCTGCCAAATGCCCTAAATGTAAATGTAAATGTAAATGTAAATGTAAATGTAAATACAGATATTCTAGAATTAAGAAATATGTAAACAATACTGCAATATTGCATTCAAATAAGAGTTCTTCTGTATGTCTGTCTCTCTCTCTCTCTCTCACACTCTTTCTCTGTATCCCCTCCTCTCTCTCCCAGTCAGTCTCTCTCTCTCTGTCTGTCTGTCTCTCTCTCCATCCATCTCTCTCTGTCTCTCCTCCTTCTATTTCCATCCTCCTCTACCTCGACCGCCCTCTCTTTCCCATTCCTCTCTCACACACAATCTTGCACTCATTTTCAAAGTAAGTGCACATTTTCACCGAGCAGGGTCCTGTGCTGTTATAATATGCAAATGGGATGTGTGCGCTGTTGGCCGGAATCTCCGATTGCTTTGGCGGTTTGGAGCTCAGGCTTTAACCTACCTGAATCACCTTCATGTTCATCCCACAACTCCTCCTCTCCCATTACCTCTTCTTCCTCCTCCTCCTCCTCCTCCTCCTCCTCCTCCTCCTCTTCAACCTCTAAGCTATTCTCATCGACTGCGATATTGCATCATCATCTCCATGACATATTTCCGTCATTGGGGACATGTTTCCATAATTAGGGACATGTTTCCATCATTAGGGACTTGCTTCCGTCATTGGGGACATGCTTTGGTCATTGGGGACATGTCTCCATCATTGGGGACATGTTTCTTTCATTGGGGACATGCTTTGGTCATTGGGGACATGTTTCCATCATTGGGGACATGTTTCCATCATTAGGGACTTGCTTCCGTCATTGGGGACATGCTTTGGTCATTGGGGACATGTTTCCATCATTGGGGACATGTTTTGGTCATTGGGGACATGTTTCCGTCATTGGGGACATGTTTCCGTCATTGGGGACATGCTTTCATCATTGGGGACATGTTTCTGTCATTCTAGACAGAACCCTGTAGTTCTGGTTCTGTAGACAGAACCCTGTAGTTCTGGGTTCTGCAGACAGAACCCTGTAGTTCTGGGTTCTGTAGACAGAACCCTGTAGTTCTGGGTTCTGCAGACAGAACCCTGTAGTTCTGGGTAACCTAGACAGAACCCTGTAGTTCTGGATTACGTGGACAGAACACAGTAGTTCTGGGTTACCTATAGACAGAACCCTGTAGTTCTGGGTTCTGTACTAGTCTGAAAACTACACACTGCAGGTCGCGAGGCACTGAAAACCTCTTCACCTTCATAAGTGGATCGGCATTAATGAAAGCTGCATTAGGGTTTAATAGTTGTTGTGCTGTCTGACATCATTTTTGCTGATGAATATTTATGTTATTAAAGACCCATTATTATTTTTCATCTTGTGTATTCTAATTGTTAATTAACCTCTATGTTAAGCACCACACACACAAGTACGTAAAACACTTGTTTCAGTATATTCACCAAACACAGACACACACTTTCATGTATATACATGCACAATATAACATGCGCGTGTGTGTGTGTGTGTGTGTGTGTGTGTGTGTGTGTGTGTGTGTGTGTGTGTGTGTGTGTGTGTGAGCGTGTGTGTGTTATGGATTACGGTGTGTTCCCCTCTCCTCTGCAGCAGCCTACATCCATATTCATGGGGCTCCCAGAGTGTTGGTAGGGCTGGTTGGGGGGTCTGTAGTGTCGGACGTCGGTGGTGTCCAGGGTGGGTTTCTTAAGGAGTGGCTTAAGGAGAGGGGGAGAGAGGGAGAGAGGGAGAGATAGAGAGAGAGACAGATAGAGAGAGAGACAGACAGAGAAAGAGAGACATACAGTAGAACGAGAGAGACAGAGACTGAGACACATAGAGACATAGAGGCAGAGAGACAGATATAGAAAGGGAGAGAGAGAGGGTGAGAGAGAGACAGAGAGAGAGACAGAGACAGAGACAGAGAGAGAGAGAGAGAGCGACAGAGAGAGACAGAGACACAGAGACAGAGGACAGAGGAGACCAGAGAGGCAGAGAGAGAGAGAGGAGAAGAACGAGGAGAGTTCATGGAAGGACGCTTCCATAGAACCCCAGACCAAAAAAATATTGTCTTCTTCTTTTTATCCTCTTTTTTTCTTAGAACTGCTGTAAATTAAAGATTTTGTTGACAGCTTGTTAGTTTCAGAGCCTATCCTTGTCTTTCCCTCTCTTTTTTTGCGAGGGTTGGAACAATTAAAGCAGACAATTGTTCCCTTGGAATTGCCTGTGCCTGCCTGCCTGCCTGCGTGTGTATGTGTATGTGTATGTGTATGTGTATGTGTGTGTGTGTGTGTGTGTGTGTGTGTGTGTGTGTGCGTGTGTGTGTGTGTTTGGCTGCCAGCTTTCGCTTCGCAGCCAGCCAACGTCCTCCGTTAGCACCGCCGCCGCCGCCGCCGCCGCAGGCTAGCCGAGCCCCGTCTTTGCGATAACACGAGTCGGCCAAACAATAGAGAGCCAAGCTTCTGCCAATCACCGTTCCCGTCAATCAAACGCAATTTGGGCTCCGCACTGAAGTGGCTGCCGGTGCTGCTGGTGCTGCCGACAAACGGCAAAGCGTTTAGTCGGTGTTTAGGAAGAACACACATTTGTCACATCAGTTATATTACAGTCGCGGGGGGGGGGAGAGAGGAGACATTGACGACGACGACGACGATAATGAAAGAAGAGGCGCCTGGGCGTTTTGAAAGGGAAAGTTTTGTGTGGAAATGAGTCACGGTTGAAGCAATTTTCGTTTACTTGTCAGACGGAATGTGTTTGTGATTCCATCGTTTGCAGTTCGGAGGAGCACGTCTGTTTGTTTGCAGTTTGTATCCGGAAACGTTCGCTTTTTTGTTTTCAGGCGAAGCTATATTTTTTGGCTGGCGTGTTTTTCCTCTGTTTATACGATCAGCTTTATTGTAACTGAGAAAAAAATACATTTGAAGGCATAAACAGTAAATTAACAACACAAACTAAAACGCACAATATTTTCTTTAGATTCGTGGTTTGAGCAATTCTATGTTAGTTACTGATAGTACTGATAAATATGCCAGTTATCGTTAAAACAAAAAGATGTGACAATCTATTGCACAATAATGTTACCACCGATAGTATGAAGGTATTGCAAATAGTAAATGGTGTTATTTTTTGTGCTAGTCATTGCATTTTCAGGCGAGGCATTGCACTTGAGTCAGCCTAAGATTGTGTGTGTGTGTGTGTGTGTGTGTGTGCATGTGTGTGTGTGTGTGTGTGTGTGTGCCAACGTGTACAGCCTCCTCGCCACATAGTCTCACAGAGGAAGCTAACAGAAGACCAGGAGCAGCAGGAAGTAACCCGGTGACATCACGGTCTCCGCTGTGCTGAGGGGGCGGAGCCAGGGTCCCCTGGTGGGTCAAGCAGGTTGGGGAGGGGCATGGCTGACCAGCTGGCTCCCCACCTTCGGGAGGTGGCTCTCTCTCTCTCGCTCTCTCTCTCTCTCTCTCTCTCTCGCACTACTGCTGGGCCTGCTAATCCTCTTGCATCAGCACTACACCGTCACCACCACCGCCTCCACCACCTCCACCACCACCACCAGTACCGCTCTGTCACCAACACTGACCTCATTGGGCCTCACACTGACGCTCCCAGCACCATCACACACCCGGCAGGGACCCTCTCCCCCCCATGTCTCCTATGTGCACACACACACACACACACACACACACACACATTCATATAGACACACACATGTATATAGACACACACACATTTATATACACACGCACATTTACACACACACACACACACACACACATTATCTCTCACACACACACACACATTTATACATTTATAGGGACACACATTCATACACACACACACACATTCATACACACACACACACACACACACACGTCCACTGACATACAAACAAGCAGCATCTCTGGCAGGGAGTCAGGGACCGGGGGCCATGCTGCCGGTGGGTCAGCAGGCCGCTCGATCTAAACCCCAGCGGGAGAGGTTGGCCACGTCGTCGGCGGCAGAATGAGAACCAGCGGCCCAGCGGCCCGCCGCATACGACGTCCCATCGCTTCAGTCACAGATCCGCGTTCACCGCAGGTCGCTCCCGTACACGCCGGCCCACCCTTCCCCGCCGATATCTCTCCTCCGGCCCCGTTCCCTGGCAGCAGCACTGGATGGCCCTACAGAGCAGGCCATCTGTGGCACAGGCTTGTTGTGGTACAGGACAGGTCACATGACAGGACACATCGTGGGCATTGGGCAGAACAGTCCTTTTTGTTGGCCCCATAAGGCTACAGCAGCATTCAGATGCATTTAATACCAGTAAACATGTCCTGTGTTCATGTTAGCGGTGCATGAGGCAGAACCTCTTCCATCTTGCATTTATATTGATTGCATTTACTGTATATCGGGCTTTTATCCAAAGCGCTTTGCAGTTCACGTTCACCCATTCGTACACCGACGGCGGTGTCAACCATGCAAGGTAACAACCGACACGTCAGGAGCAGTTAGGGTTAAGGTGGCGTCTTTGCTCAGGGACACCTCGACACTTCGCTAGGAGGCGGAGGAGCCCGGGGTTGCGCTGAAACGGAGACTTTTGTTTGAGGCGTTTGCTGTGTGTCTGCACATACTGTACGTGTGTGTCAGTGCGTGTGTGTGTGTGTGTGTGTGTGTGTGTGTGTGTGTGTGTGTGTGTGTGTGTGTGTGTGTGTGTGTGTGTGTCATGTGTTGTTTGTTGCTCTTCTGTTGAAACGTGAGCCATGAAAACAACAAGGGGACACAAACGAATAAGAGAAGAAAAGGAAAGCGAGATAAAGAGAGAGAGAGAGAGAGAGAGAGAGAGAGAGCGAGAGAGCACAACGTAAGCACATGATCTCTGAGACATTAGCATAAATATCCAACTTGAGACATGCTCTTGACCCTGAAGCGCAGGAGGCAGCCAGAGAGAACAAAGCACTCTGGGAGGGAGATAGCCTCCGCATCGGGGGACTCCAGGGTCATCCCTCGCACGCTCAACTAAACACATATCTGGCCGGCGGCAGGCTAACGTCAGCGGAGGGCATCGTGACGCAGGCTAGAGGCAGCAGCGAATGGAGGCAAAACAAAGTGGCGGCAATATACCCTCGGACAGGTCGCCTTCCTTCAAGTGTAAAGCTGCGTTTCCACCACAGGAACTGGACCTAGGAACTGGGAACCTTTGGGGGAACTTGGTGCGACTTTGAGTTCGGATCACAGATTGAACGGTCGGCCGTTTTTTTACACCTTTTTCTAAATGATGGTTTAATTTGAGTACGAGTGACACAATGACATAGATTGTATGCTTTTACATTTACATTTAGGGCATTTGGCAGACTACTCTGCTTACAAAGAGTACATTTGTTGAAGGAGACAGCAATATCTCGCTGTTGTACATAAAGATAGGAACGGCGCTGTTTTCGAGCGTTCATAGTTACGAGGCTAAAAGAACGAGTTTCATAATTGCAAAGTTGCCTGCATGTTGAAGATCATATAAGACATATTATACCTGTTTTAAAACGAGAATTTTTTTCACTGCCCCTTTAAAAGTGCCGACGTAGACAGAGCAACAAGCCTAATGTCCTCTAACCAGCCTCTCCACTTCAAAGCTAAAAGCTTTCAAGGCTGAAATCAGAGCCACAGACCTCTCTGCTCGCCTCTGATCTGCTGCATAGCCGGAATTACTTTGAGGCCAGGATAACGATTATCGCAAACCTATACTTTTGGGGGTTTTTTTCATGATAATATCCGTATTATTAAAAAAACAGAGATGGGCATTATTTCAATAACATGTTTTTGAAATAAGTATATGGGGCTATTTCGTCATTTGTATCGATACATAGTCTTTATGCATTTTATGTCATTTTTATATTTATTTTTAGAATCTTTAGCATTTTTTTATTTCTATGTTATTACTTTATGTTTAATGTTCAATGTTAGGCACCAAATGCACAAAAACACATTCGTTGTTTGCAAAAACTAAGGCAATAAAGCTGATGGCAATTTCTGGTGGTATTTAAAATACACTGAATTAAATTAGGTTATCATACATTTATATGATGCTATATGAAGCGACACTATTTTGTATCGTCTGCTTTTGATGCCGCTTATTAACGGCCACCACGGTGGGGGCCTGAATGCTAACTAGCTGGCTAACTGATTCTGCAACGTGAGCTAAATGAACCACGACCTAGTCAGACGGACGCTGTAATGACACCCATGAAGGCCTGTCGAGCGCCGCACAAGTGAAGGGAATCTTTGGCTAATCTTCGGCTGATTTATTCAATCGAATTCCCGGTCATTAGCAGCATCGCGGTGGATTAATTGTCTTTCTGATGCGGAGTGCAAGATAACCGTAACCAGGTCTGGGGGGGCGGGGCCTCACGTTCACGACAGAGTAGAAGCGGGGGGGGGGGGCGCAGTTGGGGGCAGGGGGAGGAGGTTTTGTCATGAGGGCGTGGCTTTAAAATGGAAGGTGAAGTGATAATAGCCTGCGTACAATGACCACCCTGCTGGCTTATGTCAGGCACACAGAAAGAGCAGGTGCTGGCACACATCGGCATGCTCGCACCCACATACATATGCACACACACACACACACACACACACACACACACGTGCACGCTCACACACATGAACAAACACGCACACGCAAACACACATAGAAGTACAGAGACACACACACACCCGCACACGCACCTACAAATATACACACAGATATATAGACGGAGACAAATTCTAAACATGCATGCATGCTAATCTACATATACACAGGCACAGGCACACACACACACACACACACACACACACACACAGAAGTGATGCATACCATACGGCTTGGGCAGCGACGTTGCTTTCTAAACAATAATGGTGGTGCTTTTGCTAGCCGTGCACATTTAGATGACATTCATCATGAACAACTCTGGTGTGTGTGTGTGTGTGTGTGTGTGTGTTGGTGGCTGGTTTCAGCAGCCTCACCTGGCCCCAGTCAAGCTGATTAGTGTGGGGCTGGGTGAGGCTGCACACCTGTAGTACGTTGGCTCATCCGTACACCACAGGTTAAAGGGGACATATTATGCCACCAGGTGTGAGTGTGATTAGCCATTGTCTAGTGACATCACAAGTGGGAAGGTCCACCTAGATGTATGATTACTAGATCAGTCTACCAGCCTACCCAGTATAGTATACCGACAGGTAAACTGATCTAGTCAGCATACATCTAGGTGGACATTCCCACTTGTGATGTCACTAGACGGTGGTCACGTGGCAATTGTGAAACGGCTTGCAATGGCTAATCACACTCACACCTGGTGGACCTTTAAACCAGCCATCACCACACACACACACACACACATACACTCAGGAGAGCACTAGCATTCTAGCATTGGGCCACCTGCTCTACCTGTCCCCAAACAACGACAAACTCTGCACTAAACCCGTTTATCATCATCATCTTCCCGTGTCCTTGGATTAGAGGAGGCCAGAAAAAGCCACTTTTTGTGGCCTGTAGAAGATCATTTGCTACAACAACATGTCATAACATGGATAACGTTGCAATGGCGGATTTTGTGTGCGTTTGTGCCGTCAGAAATACGTTGGATGAGAAATTGAAGAGTTTGAATACACACATGTACACACACACACACACACACACACACCACACACAACGTGCCATCGAAACGTCACGCCCCTGTGTAGGCCCACCCTTGTTTTCGCGGGCGTCGGGTCAATAATCGTCGATACTACCTCCATGTTTGTAGCTTTTACACAGAAGACGAGGTGGAATAATAAAGGCACAGGATTGATTCCCGACATTGAAAAGGCCGTGTAAAAGGGGCTATAGACCAACAAACACACACACACACACACACACACACACACAAGCAGGCAGGCAAGAAAAAAAGGAAGGCTGTTCTATTCACCCATCAGTCCCATACACCATCACAATAGCAGACAGCCATTAGATTTTATGTAGCTGTGTCTGCCACTGTGTTGACGGCAAGTGTCTGAAGTAAGTAAGCACTCCGTCGGGGAGCAGAGAAGAACCTCACCTCTCCTCAGATAGCCTCGAGTCCGAGAATAACCGGCGAAGATGAACAACCGTCTCGCGGAGCCTGTCACCCCCCCCCCTGCTGTAAACACTGCCATAAACACTGTGCATCTAACACCGGATTGGATCCGCTGACTCTGTTTGGCACTCAGACATGTCATGTGTTGACTGAAACGTCCACCAAGGGCAAGCCTGTTTAATTGACAAGCGGACATTGATACCAAAACACACACACAAACACGCGTACTCACACACACACACACGCACGCACGCACACACACACATACACACCGTCAGTGGTGGTTGTGGTGAGGTGAAGGACAGAGGGAGGACGGGGCCAATTTTAGCATTAACTTCATCTTTCCATGCAGTCACATGATGCAGCCACTGTGTGTGTGTGTATGAGTACGCGTCCACGTCGTGCATGTGTATGTGTGTGTGTCTACATGCGTGTGTGTGTGTGTGTGTGTGTGTGTGTGTGTGTGTGTGTGAGTGTATGCTTCCACGTGCATGTATGTATGTGTGTGTGTGTGTGTTTGCGTCCGTGTGCATGCATGTGTGTGTGTGTGTGTGTGTGTGTGTGCGTGTGCGCGTGTGTGTCTACTTATACGCGTGTGTGTAAGCGTGCGCGAGTGTGTGTGTGTGTGTGTGTGTGTGTGTATCTGTGTCAGCCAGTTGGTCCTAGCTCCGGAGAGCGGAGGGGAACAGGAGGTTATTTATGGCAACAAAACGTCGCTCTCGTACGACTTAAAAGGGCAAACGCCTTGACGGTGGCGGTGAGGCAGCAGCAGCAGCAGCAGCAGCAGCAGTGTTAGCTTCGGTGGCTACAGCCTGTTCTTACCTGAGCTGATCTACCATAGGGAAGGAGGGAGGTGTGGGGGGAGGTGTGAAGACGTTGGGAGGAAGGGTGTGGGCAGAGCGACCAGACGATGACAGAAAGTGAGAAAGAGTCGGGCGAAAGAGAGGAGAGGCGAGGGGGAGAGAGCATCTTATTATCTGAGTTATTTTAGCCAGCGAGCCTGCTTTTAACCACTCCGTGGACGGCCACAATACAAGTTGTACACACACACACACACACACGTCTTAAAGTCACTGTCACCTTCTCCGGCGCGCGATGAAGTGAGAGGGACAGGTGTGGTGTTAATGGATGGACAGGATGGTGAAAGGTCCCCTATTACACCACCAGTTGTGAGTGTGATTAGCCATCGCAGGCCACAGTTTTCACGATTGCATGTGACTACCCTCTCGTGACATCACAAGGGGGAATGTCCACCTGGACGTATGCTCACTAGATCAGTTTACCTGCCTGTCGGTGCAGTCCACTGGGTAGGCTGGTAGACTGAACTAGTAATCGTACAGCTGCACCCCGCAGAGAGCATTGGCAACAACTGCAGGCGTTTTGCACAGTAGCATTATAATAACTATTGTTTTACATGTTTTTTTTAATTTTAATCTTAATTTTTGGCTGCCAACTTCACACCTGGCCAGGGACTACAGATGAGAACTAGCCTCCTGGCTAATTATATTTACAGTACTGTTTATTAATATGCACTATCCTTGACAAATAAACGGAATAAAAAAAACACTATCATGCATGCCGAATGCGGACGGATAGATAGAGATGAGGTTGAAAAGCGGCAAAAGTTCCCCTTCTTGTGATGCGGGGAGTGGCTCCACACATCACCCTGCACGACAGAGGGGGGGGGGGGACCCTGGGCGGCCCTAGAGGGACTGTATTTATAGCAACTAAATCATGAAGCAGGAGGTGGAACCACAGCGGCACATGGAGACGGGGTGGCCAGGTGTAGAGAGAGCGGGGGGGGGGGGGGGGGGGGGGGGGCAGCTTTCCTTAATCATAGTTGTGTCCCTCAGAGCACGTTTTCGCTTTAATGAATGACTGAAGGCCAATGGTCCGTGGCGGCTGTGTGTGGGCGCTGCGGTGTACGAGATGACCTTTCCCGTCCACGCGGGGTGAAAAATGACATTTCAGGAGGGTTAAAAACGCTGATGTGTGTGTGCGCACGTGTGTGTGTGTGTGTGTGTGTGTGTGTGTGTGTGTGTGTGTGTGTGTGTGTGTGTGTGTGTGTGTGTGTGTGTGTTTTTTAAGACTCGAAGACGTGTTTTCTTTCTGTCTACACACCCAATCCCCTAAGAGATTTCAATTAAATTCTCCTGCTGAGTTCTTCACTTACTTTCCTTAATCTCTCTCTTGGCTCAAGGCAAATGTGATTTTGTTTTATTCCGCCCCCCCCTCCTCTCTCGCTCTCTCTCTCTACCTCTCTCTCTCTCTCTCTCTCCTCTCTCTCTCTACCTCTACCTCTCTACCTCTCTCTCACTCTCCAATGCCATTTCCCATTTAATCAAGGTGCATTTATGTACGTGTATGTGGCTTATAAATTTAAATAGCGAGGGTGTTTTTTTCTATATATACTGTATATCGTTAGAGGTGTGCAGCTCTAGGCTCGAGCTCCTCCTCATTTAAAGTCTCTGCACCTCGAGGCACCAAGTCACAATGACTCTCAACTTCCGTAAAAAAAACCAACTAAACAATTAAATGTTCCCGGCGACGCTCCTCAGCGAGACGGTTGTTCATCTTCGCCGGTTATTCTCGGACTCGAGGCTATCTGAGGAGAGGTGAGGTTCTTCTCTGGCGGCTGTGTGTGGGCGCTGCGGTGTACGAGATGACCTTTCCCGTCCACGCGGGGTGAAAAATGACATTTCAGGAGGGTTAAAAACGCTGATGTGTGTGTGCGCACGTGTGTGTGTGTGTGTGTGTGTGTGTGTGTGTGTGTGTGTGTGTGTGTGTGTGTGTGTGTGTGTGTGTGTGTTTTTTTAAGACTCAAGACGTGTTTTCTTTCTGTCTACACACCCAATCCCCAAAGAGATTTCAATTAAATTCTCCTGCTGAGTTCTTCACTTACTTTCCTTAATCTCTCTCTTGGCTCAAGGCAAATGTGATTTTGTTTTATTCCGCCCCCCCCTCCTCTCTCGCTCTCTCTCTCTACCTCTCTCTCTCTCTCTCTCTCTCCTCTCTCCTCTCTCCTCCCTCTCCTCTCTCTCTCCCTTCCATTTAATCAAGGTGCATTTATGTACGTGTATGTGGCTTATAAATTTAAATAGCGAGGGTGTTTTTTTCTATATATACTGTATATCGTTAGAGGTGTGCAGCTCTAGGCTCGAGCTCCTCCTCATTTAAAGTCTCTGCACCTCGAGCACCAAGTCACAATGACTCTCAACTTCCGTAAAAAAAAACAACTAAACAATTAAATGTTCCCGGCGACGCTCCTCAGCGAGACGGTTGTTCATCTTCAGCGGTTATTCTCGGACAGTGCATATTAATAAACAGTACTGTAAATATGCTATAATTAGCCAGGAGGCTAGTTCTCATCTGTAGTCCCTGGCCAGGTGTGAAGTTGGCAGCCAAAAATTAAGATTAAAATTAAAAAAAACATGTAAAACAATAGTTATTATAATGCTACTGTGCAAAACGCCTGCAGTTGTTGCCAATGCTCTCTGCGGGGTGCAGCTGTACGATTACTAGTTCAGTCTACCAGCCTACCCAGTGGACTGCACCGACAGGCAGGTAAACTGATCTAGTGAGCGTACGTCCAGGTGGACATTCCCCCTTGTGATGTCACGAGAGGGTAGTCACATGGCAATCGTGAAAACTGCGGCCTGCGATGGCTAATCACACTCACGCCTGGTGGTGTAATAGGGGACCTTTCAGCATCCCGTCCATCCATTAACACCACACCTGTCCCTCTCACTTCATCGCGCGCCGGAGAAGGTGACAGTGACTTTAAGACACGTGTGTGTGTGTGTGTGTGTACAACATGTATTGTGGCCGTCCATGGAGTGGTTAAAAGCAGGCTCGCTGGCTAAAATAACTCAGATAATAAGATGCTCTCTCCCCCTCGCCTCTCCTCTCTTTCGCCCGACTCTTTCTCACTTTCTGTCATCGTCTGGTCGCTCTGCTCACACCCTTCCTCCCAACGTCTTCACACCTCCCCCCACACCTCCCTCCTTCCCTATGGTAGATCAGCTCAGGTAAGAACAGGCTGTAGCCACCGAAGCTAACACTGCTGCTGCTGCTGCTGCTGCTGCCTCACCGCCACCGTCAAGGCGTTTGCCCTTTTAAGTCGTACGAGAGCGACGTTTTGTTGCCATAAATAACCTCCTGTTCCCCTCCGCTCTCCAGAGCTAGGACCAACTGGCTGACACAGATACACACACACACACACACACACACACACTCGCGCACGCTTACACACACGCGTATAAGTAGACACACACGCGCACACATACACTCACACACACACACACACACACACACACCATGTATGCACGCGGACGCACACACACACACACACACATACATACATGCACGTGGATGCATACACTCACACACACACACACATGCATGCACGCGGACGCAAACACACACACACGCACACATACATACATACACGTGGATGCATACACTCACACACACACACACACACATTCATGCACACGGACGCAAACACACACACACACACACACACACACACACACACACGCATGTAGACACACACACATACACATGCACGACGTGGACGCGTACTCATACACACGCGCGCACACACACACACACACACAACAGGCACACAGTGGTGCATCATGTGACTGCATGGAAAGATGAAGTTAATGCTAAAATTGGCCCCGTCCTCCCTCTGTCCTTCACCTCACCACAACCACCACTGACGGTGTGTATGTGTGTGTGTGCGTGGGTGCGTGTGTGTGCGTGTGTGCGTGTGTGTGTGTGTGAGTACGCGTGTTTGTGTGTGTGTTTTGGTATCAATGTCCGCTTGTCAATTAAACAGGCTTGCCCTTGGTGGACGTTTCAGTCAACACATGACATGTCTGAGTGCCAAACAGAGTCAGCGGATCCAATCCGGTGTTAGATGCACAGTGTTTATGGCAGTGTTTACAGCGGGGGGGGGGGGGGGGGAACAGGCCGCCGGATGCCCTCTGACAACAACAAACAAACAACAACAACGACTTCTTTGCTTTCAAGAAACTTCAATGAACCTCCAACCACCCCCAGGTCTCTGAGGTCTCAGAGCAGCTCCTCCTGGCTGTCCCTGGATCAAGACTAAAGGGTAAAGGTCATCATGCCTTCTCTGTAGCCTTTGAATGTCCTTAAGCTTGTCTTTTACTTTTTACCCCCGGTGTTTTATTTTGTATGCATATCCAACTGTTCCTTACATATTTATTTGTGTATACTACTGTGTTATGTCCACTGCTTCCTTGCTGTTACCCTGTATTGTTATTAATTTACTTTTATGCTTTTAAATTGTACAGCGCTTTGGTCAACTGCGGTTGTTTTAAAATGTGCTCTATAAATAAATAAATAAACGTAAACTTAAACCTACTCATCATCATCATCATTGTGTTCCACCCCGTATTTGATATATTATTCATGTCACTCATTCATAGAACGATTCATTCATTCATTCATTCACATTCCAGATTTCACCCCGCCCCTCCCCCCCTCCTCATTGACGGTGATCTGGGACGGGGAGAGAGGGGGGGAAAAAAAAACGGAGAAACGGCGTTTGAATTTGCGCCGCAGCGCTTTCCGCCGTGCGTTTGTCTGCAGATGTGCCACCTGTTGCCTCCAATTCAGTCGCATCGCGTATCCTGTGAACGTTAAATAACAGCTCTGATTGCTTTCTGTGTGCGTGACCTATTAGCGCTCTAATAGAAAGAGCCACGGGCCAACGGATCGATGCCGTTTAGTCAGGAGGCTGGCTACATATTTGGATTGTGCCCGCCTGGCGCACTTCGAATGCCCCCCGCCGCATGCCTGCGCTTGGAAATCTATTATTTGATCCATCTCTTTCTGCAGGGCAAAGCATTTATCGCCGGGCGCGACGCCATCCTTATTAAAAGAGACTCCATTAGCCCGTACACTCTGGCGGCCCGGGAAGTGTCTGGGTTGCGCTGGCTACAGCACGACCATGGCTCCCTGACTGAATCGGGGCCCCGCGCTGGCAATAAGTATTAGACAGGGGGGGACCGATATTCGTAAAACTATAGCAAACATACAGAGAAAAATACGAAATACGTACATTTTCACTTGGGCTGTCGAAACTTGCTCTCCCATCAAGCCTCAGTCAAATTATATTATATTCACTGAGATTAACCCCACACGTTACCCACACCCACACCTCAGCAAACACACTTCCAATTAAAGCTTAATTACCGCACGCATCATCTGTTATGTTCCTGGCACACACACACACACACACACACACACAATTATATATATTCCAATTCTTTTTAGTGCAGGGTATAGTGGTTTACGGTTATGCTGATGTGCAGTGTAATGACAGATTTCTACCGCTGACGGTCACATCGCGACACTTAGCAGTCACGCGCCGCTCGCCCACTTAACTTCCCTGATTAACGGGGCAATCAATCGAACGGAACGATCGGGGGGTCGTGGAGCGTCACAGTTGCATAATACCGCTGAATTCGGTCCCTAACAGCGGGGGGGATTCCGATTAGAAATATATAAGCACAATCATTACCGCAGCATTCCATTGGCTGGTTTCTCACAGCTCTGTGCTGAATGCTAATTGCATGCTAATTGGTGATATGCAATTTCAATGTGGAATATTGTGTGTCGATGATTGTTAGTAGTACCTGTATATAGGGTGGACGTATGCATTGATACACAGCATAGGGAATAGTACACAATAGAGACACGTGCAGGTACTAATACTTAACAAGCACAGCACGCACCGATTGGTTCCCAGAGGGCTGGCCACGTTTGATTGGCTGAGGGAATTGGTTGCGTGAACGTAGCTCTGTCCTTCCTGGTTGACCTTTCAATACAGTTTCATAATTTTTGTATGACAATGATCTGTTGTTTTCCGTCGGTAAACACAACGCATGCATAAATACATATTTTACCTCTGTTTCAATTATCCTCTCGGTTATTATATTTTTATTCAGTCAGTTTACTTATTTTCTTAAACCCGCGGTGACTACTAATTCTCCACGCTTCCTTAAATCTGATTTACCCAAAGGGGGGAAATTAAAGTTCAACACAACCTGGCCTTATCTTCCTAAAGGCTCAGATAAAAAACGATTAAGTTCTCTTTTTTCTTTAATTGGAATGTAGCAATCACTAAAGTTAAGATAAATGCCCAAAACAGCGGCTAATCATTTTGCACAGTAAAAACGCCACGGAGGCACAGCATACTTAATAGATGCAAATTTTATTGGATAAAAGCACATTTCATTTGGCTACGTCTCAACCCAGCATGCTTAGCTTAGCATCGACATTCTCCTCACCTGGACTTTGTTTTTCTATTCCCTGCAGTGATGAATGAGACATTATATAGTTTAGCTGCAGGGCTAAACGTAGCTAGTCGTTGAGTTAGCGGCGTGGCTTAGGAAGTATAAGATAAAATAAGATAAAACTTTATTAATCCCGAAGGAAATTCTTGTGCCTGAGGGATTAATACACTTTGATCTAATCTTATCTTAACGTATGCTACCTTCGCGATTTGAGTATTTCAGTTAAGTTAGCTAGCAGTGGCGTTTTAAACCTAGCGATTTGTGAAGTTAGCATTATTGTTCATCAGTATGGTAAAGTCATGGAGTTAGCATGATAGCTTCGCTAGTATACCATAGCTGCAGAGTCAGCGGTTCTAAAGTAGCTCGTCGTTGAGTTAGCGATGTAGCTTAGGTAGTACAAGATAAAATAGTATTAATCCCGAAGGAAATTCTTGTGCCAGAGGGTTAATAAAGTTTCATCTTATCTTATACTGCCTTAGCGATTTGAGTATTTCAGTGAAGTTAGCTAGTAGTGGAGTTATAAACGTAACTTATTGGAGTTAGCGTATTGCTTATCGGTACGGTAGCGTAGTGGAGTTAGCAGGATAGCGGAAGTGGAAGTAGCTTCGAAGGACCATAGTGGAGTTAGCTTAGCTTAGCGATTAGCACCTATTTTGATAATACAAACTTGAAGATTCAAGACACGGATATAAATGAAGACCGTTATCCTGGTTTTAATTAATTCCATTAATTATACCACAGTTGACAAAGTGTAGCCTCATATTAAAATAAGTCTCACAGCTGTTTTGAAGTCTTAAACTGAAACGATGTTGAAAGCTGAATGAAATGTGTTTTTTTCGGTCTAATAGGCCTGTCTGTTTTATTCCAGAAATTGGTTTTGATTAGTATAGATTCTCTCCTTCAGAGCAGTACACACACACACAAAGATCCCCTGTTAATTAAGAACATTTCCAAAGCCTCATGTAACATTTATTCTTATTAATCAAACACCGCTGCAGATCAATGAAAAATGAAAAAGCACATGCAGCCAATTAATGAATGGGTTGAAGTCACATCTCATAATTTATGAGGGAAATCTAACTTGCCTCCTGGTCAAAAAAAAAAAAAGGTAATTAATAGGCGACGACTATAGTAATTCTTGAATTATTGAAGTCTTGCACGAGGCACATTTCTATAGAGCAAGAGGAAACAGTGCAGGTTTCCCCGTGTGATGAAATGGTCTCTGCCAATGGGTTTGATTTCAGGAGCGAGCGTTTACAACTCTACTTCTTAATGAGACATGCTGGCCGGAAGCATTTGTCACTCAGGCGTCATGTCCAGCAATGAAACAAAAGTATAAATCTATGTATGTGTTGTGCTGCTGGTAGGATTGAAAGGGAAGGTGAAACCCGGTGTCTTCAATTTCCATTCACTTCCTCTTTCCTGCTTCTTTTGTGTTTGTGGTGTGTGGAATGAATGCTAAGATAGGCTAAAACACCAATGATCTGGAATGGGACTTCAGTGACACAGGTGTAGACCACACAAGTTGTAAAAGTAGTATATTTAATAGACATCTGGGGGTTCTCTTTAAAACAAACAAATCATGGTACCATGTATGGAATAAAATAAGTGTACAAAGTCACGACTATAAATAGTTAACTAGATAAAATCCGGACACTAAAAACAGCACCGATATGAACACTAAAACACTACACACCATGCACACCATATGAATAGGAACACTAAACTACTTATCACCTCACCACTCCAGGAACTACCTAAAACACGTACACAACCCCAATCAGAGGAACACTAAATACACCATAATCACTATCTCGGACTCTCATGGTCTCGATAATCATCCTCAAAACCACACACACACCACACGACTAACTAACAACAACCTCATCTCACACCAGCGCACACCATAGGGAACACTACACACCATAAGAACACTAACATCCTCCACCCCATAAGGAACACTAAAAACATCGCCATCACACACACCATAGTAAACCTCTAAAACACCTACACACCTCAAGAACATCTAAAACACCTCTACACACCACCAGTGACCACTTACACACCATAGTCGAACACTAACACCACATTCCCACACCATATTGCAACACTAAAACATCCCACACACACCCATCAGGAAACACTAAAAACCAACACACCACCATACGGAACAACTCCCTAAAACACTACAACATAAAGGAACAACTAAAACATCCCTCACATCACACTATAGAAATAACTCTAAAACAACATACACACCATAGGAACACAAAACATCTCTACAACTCCACACCATAGGATAACCAATCAAAACATCCCTAATCACATCCAATAGGAAACCTAAAAAAACACTACCATCGCACCATAGGAACACTAGAACAAACCACACACCATCACCGGAACACTTCAAAAATCACCCAACATCCACCATTCAGAGAACACTACATACACACTCACTATCACCATAGGAACACTTAAAACATCATAACACCATAGGAAACACTAAAACACCGCCACACCATAGGAACACTAAAACACTACACACCCAATAGGAACACTAAAACACTGCACACCATAGGAACACTAAAACACTACACACCATAGGAACACTAAAACACTACACACCATAGGAACACTAAAACACTACACACCATAGGAACACTAAAACACTACACACCATAGGAACACTAAAACACTACACACCATAGGAACACTAAAACCAACTGCACACCATAGGAACACTAAAACACTACACACCATAGGAACACTAGAACACTACACACCATAGGAACACTAGAGCACTGCACAAAATACAAACAATTCCACAAGCAAATGCCAACTATCAAAGGGGATCCTTACACAAAGAAACTCCAACCCAGGTGGGAAATTTTCCCAGCAATCAAGCAGGAGGGCGTGCGTTACTGAATAGTGGCTAACTTCACGTTATTCACACTCCAGACCATGGCTCCGATCCTACCAGATACTAGGGTAGATGACAAGAAAAGAAACAAACAAATAATGTAGCCTACGATGTTCCACGCAACAACTCCTGTGTTCCTTTAACAACGATACAACATACAGCGCGGAGGAGGCTCACTGTAACGCGGACGGAACAAAGTAGAACCCGGAAGTTCGCTACGTCAACCATCACCATGAATGATTAACACACGGTTGATTAACAACAGATCCCTCATGGGAGGACAGGTCCACGGTTGCAGCGTCACACTTCGCACGCTTATCTGGAAGTCAAAGAGTTCGGTGGCAAGCGGCTGACATGCGCGCTGTTTAAATCAGACGCCGCTTGCCGGCCATTCGTTCATTGGTGCAGCCGAAGGCTTCGGACCTCGAACGGCGCGTTTCATTGGTTGCAAATTGACATCAGTCGGTTGAACGGGGC
>PIJE02002049.1:82632-86522 GCA_002895965.2 Coryphaenoides rupestris | reverse complement strand
CTCACACACACGCACACAGACGCATGCACAGACTAAGAATGTAAGCAGTATACATATTCAAAGTAAAATATACATTCTTTTGAAAAAGCCAAGGCTATGCTTCAAGGTAGCATCAAAGCAGAGCACAGAGATAGTGTGTGTAGAGCTGTGATGTAGAGAATAGAGATACTGCATATGCATAGAAGCACGGCGCCACACACACACGCATACAGGGACGGGATGCTCTCTCTATACATACAGTACATCTCGTAGCATATAGCTTTGCCTAATGTTACGTTATGTTCAGGAGCCTAATTGGATCAACTGAGCAGAAAAAAGCAAAAAAAACACTGAACTCCACTCCCCGGGGAATCTTCACATCCCAGTATTTACTTTGGATTTGCATGAGCTCTCGTACGGAGGATGGAAAAAACGCAATAATAATAATAATAATACAAAATGTAGAAGCCGTACTAAAGACGGGAGAGGTTAATGTATGCACGCACGGCGCACACACACACCGGTCTGTACGGCGGAGCAATTATCCGGTTGATGATGACAGCTCCCTCCGTGATGTTGTTCATGTCTGGCAGAGCGGGCGAACCCCCAGCCTCGCCGGAACCATCGCTGCTGTGATTAAACAAACACAATCGCATTTGATCACTTCCACAACACCACCACCCCACCCACCACCACCACCACCACCACCGCCGATGCTTTCTCTATGAAGTACAACAATCGCAAACATGCCTGAGATTAATTTGGGGGTTAATGGGTTTTATTTGTTAATCGCTTGTTGGAGGCCATGACAGCACTTGTGAGAACCATGTTGTGTTTTCTTTTGTG
Source organism: Coryphaenoides rupestris (assembly GCA_002895965.2). Lineage (NCBI taxonomy): Eukaryota > Metazoa > Chordata > Actinopteri > Gadiformes > Macrouridae > Coryphaenoides > Coryphaenoides rupestris. The sequence goes on along the minus strand of PIJE02002049.1, from coordinate 85,697 downwards.
TATTTTACCTCCGCTAGCGTCACTACAGAGCCCCAGCCACTGGGGCTACGAGAGGTCATCGTGCAGAATCGATGACGTGAATAAAAGTAATCACGACGCGTTTAAACCTCAAACGCGACGGCACCTTAAGATCTTCGTGTTTGGGCATTTTGTCTCTCTTTAAACGGCCACTACTTTCCCACCAGGTGTGATGTTGATTAGTTGTTACGAGGCAATTCAAAATGTCCCCATGAGTGACATGGCATCACAAACTGGGAGTGTCCCACCCCCCAGATGTAACTTAACTAGATAGTTCAGGGCTACGAGTTGGTACAATCCACTTAGGTATAGGCCTGGTAATTTGATCTGTCGTTCATTGGGGGGTGGACACTCCCACTGTGTTGTGATGTCACAAAATTGGGTCGATCTCGTCCACTGTGGGAGTGTGTGTGTGTGTGTGTGTGTTTGGTGGCTGGCTTAATTGGCCTCACCTGGCCCAGGTAGAGTCTGGGGTGGGTGGGGCTGCAGCCTCACCTGGCCCAGGTAGAGAATCTGTCAGAATAACACCGTTTCTCCCCGTGAAGCAGCCTCCCTCCTGGGCCTGGTGTTGGCCTGCCTCTCCTGCCAGTGTTCGGCGGTCCTGCTGGGCCTCTTGGACGTCTGCTCCTCCGGCCTCCACGGCCTCTGCTCCTGCTGCTGCCGTGGTTGCGAGCGGTGCTGCGCCGCGGTGCAGGACGCGCCCGTCGAGGAGATCAACTGCCACGCCCACTGCCACGCCGTGGTCTTCGAGTCGTGCTGCGAGTCCACCGAGTGTCTGGAGTTCTGCCTGGACTGCTGCCTCATCTGCCATCACAAGCTGACACCGCCCCCCCCGTCCCCCCACGCCCCCCGTAGGCCAATCAAATGTGACGGAACTTGGCGATGTGTTGTCGTGGCCCCACCCCCACACCCTGCCCCGCCCCCGGCTCCGCCCACATAACTGTTATTCCACTGACATTGCAACGGGAACCTTTCTGTTGGAGAATGAATGGTGATTTCGCGCCAGAATGTACAAGGTTTGTTTGCTGTCATCACTTCCAAAGTCTATTACTATTACTGCAATAACCATGCAGTATATTTATAATTTGGTTTGCTTATTCTTGAACTTCAAATAAACATCTTTAATTTTGTAAAAAATGTCATATCTTAAACAATGAATCAATGGAATTATAATTATAATCATTGAGTTCTATCCATCAGCCTCCTACAATACAACACCTTATAACACCGAAAGCTTGCTGTTGTGAACGTGGCCATGTGTGTGTTTGTGTTGTGTTGTGTTTACCGAAGTAACACGTTTAATATTTGAATTAACCGACTCATTAAGCGAGGACACGGAACAACACACGCGGCGCAATTTGTCAGGGTCAGTTTCGCGGCAACAATATGAAATATTTGTGCGTAAACAGCAGCAGCAGCCGGAAACACGGTGGGATTCATTAGCCCGCCTCCGTCCCATAACCCTCCGAGTCATTCATAGTAAACACCCGCTTACATGGGAGAGGCATATGGACACACACACACACACACACACACACACAGACACAGACCAACACACACACACACACACACACCGTAGTATAATTTATTCTGTGGAATCCAAGGTGAAATTTGCTTAAGGGATGACACTAGCCTGCAGTGACTATATATGAGAAGCTCTGTATTAGGTATGGATTGTTCCCTGATGTGAGATATTATTGTGGGTTAGTATGTGCTCAGAAACAACGTGCATTCTCTGCACATCTGTTTTCGGGAGGGGAAAAAAAACCGTCTAATTCAGTGTTTTCTTCTCAAGGTTTTGTGTTTGTGTTCATTTATTAATCAGCAGCTCTTTGCCAGGGTCGTTCGCCGCCTCTCTCTCTCTCTCTCTCTCTCTCCAGATCCTAGGATCATCGTCATATCACACAACTCAACCCAACGTGAGAATTAATTAATTAAACAACGATGATTCATGTAACTCCTGAACTGGGCCCTGAACTGCTAAAGAGGCCATTTTCTATTTTCTCCTTAACGTCGAGACATTGGCGCTTTTTCACACACCAAAAAAATGGACTGTATAGGTGTGTGTGTGTGTGTGTGTGTGTGTGTGTGTAGGCGTACATGACGGCAGTGTATGTTACAGAACAGAACATCCGATTGAACAGATCGAACCACTCTGACCTTTGCACTCATCTCTTGATGAGATCGAGGGGCCCGAGATCGCTGCGGTGGCTTCTGTGTTCAGGTGAGGGGTTCCTCGTGCGGGAGTGCGACTCCTGCTTTGAGTGTCTCCCACGTCGCTCTTTGCAAGCCGAAAAGAACGGGGTGACGTGAAACTTGTCAGACGCTTCTTAACTCCCCACCCTCCTCCTCATCCTCATCCTCCCTCCCTCCTCCCTCCTCCTCTTCTAAATTCCCTTAATCGCTCTGCGGAACCATGAAAAGGAAGGACGTGGCTGTTCATTCTCACGCAGATCTAGTGAGTGTTCGGCTCATCTAAGCGATCTATTTTCTTTCTTTCCTTGCGTGATGACAGTGAAAAGTAAATAGCCCGAAATAAAACAAAGTGTGCCATTTACAACGAGACGGCGCTAAAAGTGTCAATCCGCTCGCCTTAAAAGCGTGTCGCCGCAGCGAAATTAAATCAAAGTATTTATTTGACCAACGACGACGACGATTTGCGGCTCGTGCTGCGGGTGACATGCGTCCCGTACGCGGTGGTGATGTGATTGTAATTCAGAGCGCGGTGACCACGGCGAGCGGCGCGGGGTGTAAACAGCGTGTTTGTTCAGCTTGTCACCGCTCAATTTGTTCCGCCGGCGGGCACCGTAACACTCGGGGCCCTCGCGTCTCATCGTCACGCCCCCGCCGGGGTCGGCCTCGGAGAATGATCGAACGCCCACCCCGTAATTGGCTGCTACAGTTCAAGTTATTATTGTGATTGAATCTAAAGCCCCACAGCCCTACAGTGTTTAGTATAGACTATAAGTAGGGATCGTCAGAAGGTTGGCCTGCATCCTATTAACAATGTGTACACAGAAGGGCTGATGATAGCCAGTAATGGACAA
>PIJE02002049.1:75132-77632 GCA_002895965.2 Coryphaenoides rupestris | reverse complement strand
CTTAATTAGCGTAACTTGAGCTTTATAATAAGCGGAGCTATAAATTCACCAGTTAGCTACGTTATATTACTATATGACTAGATTATTGTCATGAATAAACCCTGGCTAAATCTGCAATATCCAAGCGTGCGCTAGACACTGACGAGCCGCTAACGCTAGCAAGACACTTATCACGGTCCATGTGCAAGCCAGGTGTCAGCGGGGACGGGAACCAATCAGAGCCCTGCAGCGAGCCGCCACACCAGGAGGAGGAACAGGAGGTGGTGGTGGTGGTCATGTGACACCGGCGAGGGCGGGGCAGACCACTGCGCTCTACTGGGGAGGGAGGGTGGGTCCATCACGTGGGAGGGACTGGACGAGGTGTAAGCGGTCGGGAGGCGGGAGGCGCGGGGAAGGGGTTGTCACCTGTACATTTCTTTCTGCAGGTCGTTGTTCCTCTGCATCTCCTGGTCCAGCCGGCCGCCCACCGCCTTCTTCTGCTCCGCAACCTTCTTGGCTTTCTTCTTCTCCGTCTCCACCTAGAGGGGAGGCGGGGGTACCACACGGTTAACCATCACATCGCACACTCCAGGCAATAATCGTTATTATTAGACTGCACTAAAAACACGTTGGCATTCAATCTCATGAACAAAACGTTGGGCAATCACACTACTCAATTTAGTGCTTTCGGTGGCCTAAGAAAAACTTAAAACAAGAGATAGAGATGAGAGATGTTAAGAGTCAGAGATTGAGATGTTGGAGTCAGAGATGGAGATGTAAGAGTCAGAGATTGAGATGAGAGATTTTTGAGTCAGAGATGGAGATGTTGGAGTCAGAGATGGAGATGAGAGATGTTTGAGCCAGAGATGGAGATGTTAGAGTCCGAGATAGAGAGGAGAGATGTTAAGAGTCAGAGATGAGATATGTTAGAGTCAGAGATGGAAATGAGACATGGAGATGTTACAGTCAGAGATGGAGATCCAGGTGGAGATGAAGGTGGAGCTCCAGGGGAGGAGCAGAGAGATAGCAGAAGGAGGGGCACCTGGGTGCTGAGCTCGCCCCTCTCCTTCTCCAGCTCGGCCAGCCGCAGGCCCAGCTTGGAGCGGCTCTTCAGCTCCTCCTCCCACAGGGCCTGGGAGTCCTGCGCCGTGTGGGATAGCAGGCTCTGCCTCTGCACCTGGAGAGAGAGGGAATGAGAAAAAGAGAAGAGAAACGAGAAATAGAAAGAGAAAGAGAAAGAAAAAGAGAAAAGAGAGAGAGAGAGACGAAGAGAGAGCACTGGTTAGGGCAGAGCACAACCATGTCTGAGGAGATTCTGATAAACATCTGATGTGTTACATAGAGTCTAAAACAGTGCAGTGTGGAGGCGTTGAGCCCGGAGCGGAGCACAACCTCTCACCTCTCTGTTGAGCTGCCTCCATGGGCAATCCTTACTGCCTTGGAGGTCGGCTCACCCAAGTCCTTACCAGCCGACCTCTGATCTGAAGAAACATTCACCAGGAAGGGCTTCAGGAGACACGACATATTTTGCGAAAGCCATTCAATCCAATCAAAGTATTTATATTAGTCCCCAAAGCCCCTCTAAACTCAAAGAACCACAAATCTTTGAGGCAAAAGAAGGAACCTTCCATGGATCAAAGAAGTCAAAATCCAAAAGTTTCATGCCGTCATTGCAGTTGGATTGAAGGAAGAAACAGGAAGCCAAAAAAGACCAAGTCAGACAAGTCAACACACCAGAGCCCATCACCCAGAGAACCCTTCAGACCAGTAGTAAGCCCGTATTGAGAGCCACATTTTAACATTGTTCTTTGAATACACAGAGGTCAACCACACATAGAGAACCTTGTCCCACACCAATTGGTGGTATTTCTTGAAGCCATATTTCCCCCCTCCGTACGTTTCAAAAGACTCAATACTCACTCAGCTCGCACACCGTAACGATGCTATGAAGAGAAAATTCCGCAAACAAACAAAATGAAATTTATAAATGCTGCTAAGCACAACTCACAGTACTAGGTGGTGACAACAACCTTTAGGTAACCCTAAAACGCTGTTTTTGGTTGGTGTGACAGGAGGCCATGAACGCCAGTATATACAAATATACCCATTTCTAGAAATCATGGGTGAGATGATTAGATTGTGACTCATTAGTGTGCGCTTAGCTAGATATCCACTACAATACAACCTCCATCAGGACTGTGAGAAGGCTGTGGAAACGAATTCAACAACATCATCAACATACAGATAGAATCACTGCTACAGCTCATGTGTACAGCCCCCTTCACAGTACATACATTGTAATGTGATCACATATTTTATTTGTGATCTAACAGACCTATCACTGCAGTGCGTCCAGCTGGATTTGTCTAGTTTCTTTGTCGCTATTGGCTTTGCATGTAGTGCAAGACGCTAAATGACTGTAATTGTAAATGTGCTGCCTCGCGTTAGTATCCGACCGAACGTAGCCTCTGTGCGGCGCCCTTCTGCATTGGCGTTGATCTGTATCTCTCCTCTTTTTTTG
>PIJE02002049.1:34580-74576 GCA_002895965.2 Coryphaenoides rupestris | reverse complement strand
AGATGGAGATGAGAGATGTTTGAGCCAGAGATGGAGAGATGTTAAGAGTCAGATATGAGATATGTTAGAGTCAGAGATGTAAATGAGACATGGAGATGTTAGAGTCAGAGATGGAGATCCAGGTGGAGATGAAGGTGGAGCTCCAGGGGGAGGAGCAGAGAGATAGCAGAAGGAGGGGCACCTGGGTGCTGAGCTCGCCCCTCTCCTTCTCCAGCTCGGCCAGCCGCAGGCCCAGCTTGGAGCGGCTCTTCAGCTCCTCCTCCCACAGGGTCTGGGAGTCCTGCGCCGTGTGGGATAGCAGGCTCTGCCTCTGCACCTGGAGAGAGAGAATGAGAAAGAGAAAGAGAAAGAGAAAGAGAGAGAGAGAGAGAGAGAGAACTGGTTAGGGCAGAGCACAAACCATGTCTGAGGAGCATTCTGATGAACATCTGATGTGTTACTAGAGTCTAAAACAGGTGCAGTGTGGAGGTCGTTGAGCCCGGAGCGGAGCACGACCTCTCACCTCTCTGTTGAGCTGCTCCTCCAGGGTCATCTTACTGCCTTGGAGGTCGCTCACCAAGTCCTCCAGCCGACCTCTGACCTGAAGAAACATCACCAGGAAGGGCTTCAGGAGACACACATATTTTGCGGAAGCATTCAATCCAATCAAGAGTATTTATATAGTCCCAAAGCCCCTCTAAACTCAAGAACCACAAATCTTGATGGCAAAAGAAGGAAACCTTCCAGGATCGAAGAAGTCAAAATCAAAAGCTTCATGCGTCATGCAGTTGGAGGAAGGAAGGAAACAGGAAGCAAAGACCAAGTCGACAGGTCAACACCACCAGAGCCCATCACCCAGAGAACCCTCAGACCAGTAGTAAGCCCGTATCTAGAGCCACGATTTTCATTGATCTTTGAAACAGAGGTCAACCCACACAGAGAACCTTGTCCACACCAATTTGGGTATTTCTGAAAGCATATTTCCCTCCTCCTACGTTTTCAAAAGAATTCCTGCCCACACCAACAGTGCTATAGAGAACGCAAAAAATTATTTAAAATGCTTGCATAAGCACGCCAGACCAGTAGGTGGTGACAAAACCTTTAGTAACCTGAAACGCTGTTTTGGTTGGCGTGGACAGGAGGCCCATGAACGCAGATATACAAATACTCAATTTCTAGAAATACCCATATACATGTGGACTATTAGGCCTAAGCTGAGATCCACAATACCAACCCCGCCTCCAGGACTGTGAGAAGGCTGTGGAAACGAATTCAACAACAGTCATCAACATACAGATAGAATCACTGCTACAGCTTCATGTGTACAGCCCCCTGTCACAGTTACATACAGTCTTAATGTGATCCTATTTGTATTTCTGATTCCTACAGACTACACTGCAGTCTGTCCAGCTGGAATGTTGTGCTAGTTTCTTTGTGCTATGGCTTTGCATGTAAGTTGCAAGTACGCTAAATGACTGTAATGTAAATGTGCTGCCTAGCGGTTAGCATCCGTACCGCGGTAGCCTCGTGGGCGCCCTTCTGCATGGCGTTGATCTGGTTAGCCTGCTGCTTAGCCGCCGCCTCCAGCCTGGCGTTGTCGATCTCCAGCCTGGAAGTGACATCATCAGAGAGCGCCATCAAACCTCCGTGTGGACCACAACAACAAAAAAGTGTGTGTCTGTGTGTGTGTGCGTACCTCTGCACAGCCTCCTCCAGTTGCTTGACGGTGGCGTCCGTGCCCGCGGACGCCGACATCACCTCCCGGAGCTTCTGATTGGCCGCGGCGAGCTCGCGTTCCCGCTCGTCCAGCGTGGCCTTCAGAGCGTTGAGGCGTCGCTCGGCCTGCACGTACTGGTCCTCGCTCTCCTCCAGCTGCCAGGGGGTCACAGAGGTCACAGAGGTTTACCCTGTCTGTAGTACCATCTTGTCTTGTGAGACACACTGAGCGCAAGGGGCCAGCGGGGGGGCGGTGTTTCCTCACCTTTCCCCGGAGGCGGTCCTGGTCCTTGAAGAGGCGGGCCTTCTCCTCCTCCAGGTCGTTGCGGTAGCGCGTGTTCACCTCCAGCGACGCCTCGCTCATGGACAGCTTCTTCAGGGAGTCGGCCAGCTCCTGCTGCAGCTGCCTCACACTGGCCTGCTCAGAGAGAGAGAGAGAGAGAGAGAGAGATAGGTAGAGAGAGACAGGGAGAGAGACATGAGACAGATAGATGAAGCAAAAGAGCGATAGAGAGAAACAGCCAGATAGACAAGAAGAGACAGAGAGACAAAGAGACAGATTGAAAAAGAGATGGAAATAAGTGAGAGAGAGACATAGACATTATGCGTGTCCTCGTCAGACAGGATGAGAGAGCTCTTAAATTGACCATTAGCATACTGATGCTATGCTAACAGTGGCTGTCGTTGGAGAAGATGGTCCAAGAAGGTCCATCAACTTCTGCTTCCTCACCTCCCTCTCTCTCCCTCTCTCTCTCTCTCACTCACCTCTCTCTCTCTCCTCCTCCTACCGCTGGTACACCTGCTTCCTCACCTCTCTCTCTCACCCCTGTCTCTCTCTCCCTCACCCCTCTCTCGCTCCCCTCCTCCTACAGCTGGTACACCTGATCCCCTCACCTCTCTCTCCTCTCCCCTCCTACCGTGCGTACCCCTACTCCCTCAACTCTCTCTCTCTCTCCCCCTCTTTCTTCTCTTCCCCTCCATCTCCTCCTCCTACCACTGGTACACCTGCTCCCTCACCTCTCTCCCCTCTCTCTCCTCCTCCTACCACTGGTACACCTGCTCCCTCACCTCTCTCCCCTCTCTCTCCTCCTCCATCTTGTACACCTGCTCCCGGAGGTCGGCTGCCTTGGTCGCCAGCTCCCGGCTGCGCTCCTCCGTCAGCTGGACGCGCGCCTCCCCGTCGGCCCGCAGCCCGGACACCAGCTCGCCGAAACGCTCCTGGGCCTCTGTGACCGCCCGCTCCTTGGCCACGCCCTTGTTCTGCGCCTCCTCCACCTGCTGGCGGAGGAGCGCCGCGTCGCTCTGCTCCCGGGCCAGCCGCTCCTGCGCCGCCTCCAGGCGGGCCGAGGAGCGAGCGCCCGCCTCCTTCTCCGCCCGCAGCGCCTCCTCCAGCTCCCGGCAGCGGCCGGCCGCCGCCTCGCGCTCCCGCTGCCCGGCGTCCAGCAGCAGGCTGCGCTCCGTCAGCTGCAGGGTGGAGCGGTGCAACTCGTTCTCCAGGCTGTTGGCCCGCGACTCCGCCTGGGACAGGCGCTGGGAGAGACCGCCCACTGCCTCGCGCTGGCCCGCCACCTCACCTGCACACGACACAGCAAGAAGAGCTGGTTTCTATAGATGCCATTATAGAGTCTGTGGTGGGTGGGGCTGCAGCCTCACCTGGCCCCAGTTAGAGTCTGTGGTGGGTGGTGCTGCAGCCTCACCTGGCCCAGTTTGAGAGAGTCTGGGGTGGGTGGGTGGTGCTGCATTGCCTAATCAATGCACCAAAGGTTAAACCAACCATCAACACACACACACACACACACACACACACACACACACACACACACACACACACACACACACACACACACACACACACACACACACACACACACACACACACACACACACACACACACACACACACACACAGGGAGCGCTAGCATGCTAACAGATAGATACCATCTGCTCTGTCGTCGAGCAGATGACAGACTTTACAATAAACCAGACTTTTCCCCACCATCCTTCCTGTATCCTTTGGTAGAAGCCCCATTTTCAAAGCCACATTTATGTGGTGTGTAGCAGCAGCCTTGTGACAATATACAGTATAAATGCCATTTGATGAACACTTAGATCCAAAGCAACTTACAACAGAGTGTGTTAACAAACACCTAGATTAGTCCTGGCATCCCCTAGCTGACACGTGTGTGTGTGTGTGTGTGTGTGTGTGTGCCCCTTACTGGTGTTCTTGTCCCTCAGCCGCTGGTGCTGGTCTCTCTCGTGCAGCAGGCTCTTCTCGGCGTCGGCGGCGCGCCGCCTGGCACCGCTCCGCCTCCTGCAGGGCGCCGGCCAGGCGCGCCCGCACAGACTCCGCCTCCGCCTCCAGCAGCTCGCGGGCCTGCCGCTCGTGCTCCGCCCGCGCCGCTGCCGCGCCCAGCTCCGTCTTCAGGGTGCCCAGCTGCCCGTTGTAGCGGAACGCCGTCTGCGTGAGCGCCTCCTCGCTGAGGCGGAGGTCCCGCCGCGCCTCCTCCAGCCGCTCCCGGAGGGCCTCCCGCTCCTCCGCCCGCCGGCTCTCCTCCATCGCTGCGGCCGAGCGCGCACGCTCCAGCTCGGTGCGCAGCGACGACAGCTCCTCGTGCAGCGCGGCCGTCTGCTGCAGGAGGTCCTTCTCCCGGTCGCTGGCCTCCGTCAGCTGGGACAGCGCCTGCAGGGGGAGCATTTGTTATATTAGAATTGTTTTAAAGAGATAAATCTATTAAAAAGGAGAAATAAACTCAATGGAAATACCTATTTTGCACCTATGCAGGCGCTGCATCGTATTGGTCAGTGGTGCGGCAAGTTTCAGGGAGGGGGAGGAGCCATACCTCGTTGCTCCGCTGACGCTCTTGCGGCTCTCCTCCTCGATCTCCTGCTGCCTGCGCAGGTGGCTGCTGAGCAGGTTCTCCTGCAGGGCCCGGGCCGCGCGCTCCTGGGACAGCAGCCGCTGGATCTCCGTGCGGTCCTCCTCCAGCTGCAGGAACCCGTTTGAGAACCCAAAACTATTAAGACAGACGTTCCTCGGGAGATGGAGTCAAGGTTGGTCTGATCTTGCCATACGATCCAAGTGAGACTAAAACCAGTTTTCTTAAGATGAGACAAACACTTTTAAGCCGGCGTCATCAAAGCGACATCCCATCCTTTCTATTCTACTAAATGTATCTTACTTTTATTGTTATTCCCATTAGGCACTGATGTTAGCATTTAAACCTCATACATTTATTATTCTATTGTTTTTATTCTTATGCTGTTGTTATTTTTGAGCAACCTCTAGCACAAGAATTTCCTTCGGGATTAATAAGTAAGTTCCATCTTATTTTACCTTGTCTTATCTTAATTGGACAGTGAAATGCCACAAACTGTACAAATCAGGTTCATTTTAAACGTAATCTAATCTATTTCAGACGTGAGGGTGAGCGTGTTTTGCGAGGCGGATGGGGAAGGCGCACACCTGCTTCATGTTGTTCAGCAGGGTCCTCCTCTCCAGCTCCAGACTGCGGAGGGCCAGCTCCACCTTCTGCCGCTCCTCCACCTCGGCCTGCTGCTGCTCATCCGCCCGCCGCAGCTTCTCCCGGCTGCTGTCGTACAGCATGGAAGCGTTGCGCCGGTTCTCCTGCTCCTGCTTCAGCTTGAACCTGCGGGGCCAGAGGAGGAGACGCCAGGAGCTCAATGACCGCAACTCTGTCTGGTCTGGAGTGGACCTCGTGTCGTGTTTTGTCAGTGAGGGGGAAGCGAGGATGTCTCAGTCATGTCTCAATCTAATCTCGGATCCACTTCTGACCCAGCAGTCCTACTGTGTTATAGCAGAACTTCTGACCCAGCAGTCCTACTATGCTATAGTAGAACTTCTGGGGGGAGACAGCAAGAAGTGGAGTTAGGCCTTGTTTCCCGTTCCGTCACGGAGATGTTCTAACTCATTCGTGCAAATGGATGAAGCTTTCTGAAGGGGATTTTGAGGATTTCTACAGTCTACAATTGAAACCTTTACACAAACTTCACCCGCTTACAGATCCTGTTGAAGCGAAAGAGAAAGTGAAACACCTCCGTTCACCCAGACCACAGTGCATCAGGAGCTGTGTCAGAGGCTGAAGTGCCCGCTGAAAAGGTTCTGGGGTTCCGATCTCTGCAATCACCTGACGCTAGACCGCCCCCCCCCACCCACCCCCTACTCCTTAGAGGCAGTTGAGAGTGTGTGATTGGCAGCCTGTGAGGCTCGCTCCTACCTGAGGTTGTCCACCTCGGTCTGCAGCTCCAGCTGCTGGCGCTCCAGGGCGGACTTGGCCTCCCGGAAATCCTCCAGGGCACCGCTCAGCTCCCGCCGCTCGCCCTCCAGCTGGCTCACCTTGTCACTCAGGTGGCCGTGGCGGCTGCGCGCCTTCTGGATGGAGTTCTCGTACTCGTGGAAGATGTTCTGCAGCTTCACCATGCTGCTGGAGTCTGGGTGGAGGACAGGGAGGAGGGGAGTTTGCCTTTTGTGTCCAATGTTCACACAGAAACAGACTTTTACCCCTCCTACAGGGTTCCTACGCCTTCTTAAAGACTTTCCAATGACTTTCCAGGGCCAATTTCTTCAAATTCAAGGACCCCAAGGACCCAAAGTTTGAGACACGGATCAAGGTTCATTAGTGTTAGAATTTGAGAATTCGGGAGAGTGGAGCATTGGTACCCATGGTGGTGGAGTCCAGCTTCTGCATGAGCATGGAGGCGTGGCGGTAGCCTGAGGCGGGAGACTCCATCTCCTCCGAGGGAGGGTCCGACGACTGCGTGAGCTCATCCAGGTCCTCGGCCAGCTCCAGCTCCCCTCCCGGCATGTTCTGCGCATGCACACACACATTAAAACATCGATGCAATGGTTCACGATACACGTCGATTGTTGGAACTGTGAGGTTTCTTAGGACCGAGGGTGTTAGAATAGAATAGAACTTTATTTAGCGTTAGCATAACAACGAGAAAACGACCAAGGAGGAACCAAACTGTACAAAGACAAGTGGCGGGGGGGGGGGGCAGCGATGGCCGGGAAACGTTACGTTACCTCATCTAGCCGGTGGCATGCCGACGACGGAGACCTGGGACGGGACAAACACAGGACAAAACAAACATGGGTGTTGTGAAGATCAATGTGCAGGGGGAGATGAAGTGCAGTGGTACAAAGGCGGCATGCTACGCGTCATCGGTTATAGGCAAGCGTGGCCATGCGGCGGGATCGAGAGTGGAAGAAAAAACGGAGGTTAAAAAAAGAATGGATGAGCTCCCGGGGGGGTGATTCCCGACCCAAGTCTCCAAATCCGGTGGAGTTCCCACGTGTTAGTGGGTAGTAGAGGGAGGGACAAGGATAGAAGCAGAGGTAGTGGGCGCCAGAAGATGCTGGATATATACTGCACATATATATACCTTCCTTCACTCTCCGAAAGGTCACTTAGAGTGCTATCGTCAAACACAGAGAGGGGGTCTCCATTAAGGTGGAGCGCGGTCCGAGGGGTGCTGCACACCCTCGGGTGCGGCAGCTGCGAGGGCCCCTGGGTAGAGACACGGCGTCTCGGTTCCTGTGGGGGTTCTGCTGGACTGGCACTCGGAGCGGAACCGGTTCCCTGTTGACGAACGCCACGGAGAGCAGCAATACATCTGGCTGGTGAGCGGAGGCCGGCCAATTGGGCACAAGGCAGCACACCGCCGCCACAACAACAACAATGGCAGCACTCTATCTGTTTCCACGGGCAGTGTCTCAGGATAAAAATAAAAAACAGAAATGCTTGGTCGATCCGGGAACCATTTTGTATTTTAATATTTGAAATCAGTGAAAATATATACACGCCATGGTCTACTTTTGGTACTACTTCCTTACTTACACCGCCAAAAACATCTCTTAAAGGACTGGTTGGAATGGCCCCACTAGACATCACAAGTGGGAGTGTCCACCTAGAAGTACCCAGTGGACTGTACACATCTGGGTGGAGGACACTCCCACTTGTGATGTCAAGGGAGTCCTTTAAAAAGTCTAACAGCCTCCCTTTGCAACAGTGAAATAAAAATAAAACGACGCAAAACACAAATGCATACCTCCTTGAACTTTCCAGCGGCGGCCTTTGGGCAGAACTCTGGTGGGCCGCGAGCCGTCGCCCTCCTCCTCCTCCTCCTCCTCCTCCTCCTCCTCCTCCTCCTCCTCCCGCGGGACTCGAGCCGTTCACCCCGGCCCGGCGTCCCGTCTCTGGGTCGTGTTGCTCCGCTCCTAGCTCGTCCTCCTCGGCCGTTCCCCCCACCACCACCACCGCTGCCGCCGTCGTCCCAGGACGCGGCGGAACCCTGCGCCGGCATGACGCCTCGCAGACCTTCGGAAAACTAAAAAAACAAACCAAATCAAATAAAAGGACAGAAAACAGAATGTAAAAAAAAACACAGTAACGCAGGTAAGCGTAGAGAGCAGCCTTAAAGATGTGCGCTGAGCGTAGAGCTACCCTCTGCCCATTCATAATTCAGCGGCTCATTGCTATTCTCGGGAGACCTAACACCTGAGCGCGCGCGGGCCGCTGCATGTCAGCTAATTACCGCCGCCCATCCGCTAGCATGCGCGGATGCACTCAAACAAACAATCCCGGTCGTGTTCGCTGAGCTCAAGGGAGGAAACAACAAGCTATGGGACAGTGGAACACAACATTTTGACAACATTTGACTTGATCGTGGATCGTGGGAGACGACAATAGTAATAATAATAATAATAATGCAACATTTAAAAGGCTGTCCTACAGGTCTTGTCACCGTTAACAACGATAATGACAACGACAAACGTGGCATGCAGAAAACGGACTAAAATGATGACAACTGAACCGTTTAGCAAAAACAACAGGGCTTCTTTTCAGTGGAAAAGAAGAGCCTTCGGCGCAACACAAAGATCACACCACACACAGTTCAGTCCACACACGACACGACACGACACGACTGCGTCTCAGTAGCCGTGAGAGGCCGCGTGTCAGAGGTCATGCAGGAGACACACAACACGGTACAGCGGAAGGAGACGATGAAAGATGATCCGGGGGGTTCGAGACACATGTGCAGAAGGCCGACTGTAACACAGCTTCATGAAGAGTAAGAGAGAGCCCCAAAGCCATCTTAGTTAGTCTAAAACATCTAAACATTAATGTCCTAATCATATCGAAAGTGGTTATGGATCTCTGAGACCCTTCTGAAGTTGAATGGGTCAATATCACTTAAGCCCAAAGAACACGGTTGTGTCATGACAGTCATGTAAGAAATAATGCTTTTTAAAGCGTGGGCTACATTTTCGTGTTTCCATGTGCTTTAGGGTGACACGATGTGTTGGGCCTGATAACCACCAACGTTTCTGGGCCTGGTCTTGCACCCTCAGAACAATCAGACAAACAATGGACAAAGGAGGTGAAGGGTGGTGAAGAGAAAAAAACAGGACATCTAGAATGGGCACTAGAGTGGGGTGGCGAGGCGAGCGGCCCTTCTACCTCTTCCTCCTTCTCCTCCTCAAGTCTGAGCTCATCTTTCATCACCGTGGAGCCCGTCGACGCTCCCAACGGCGTCCGCACATCTGTGTCCGACCCCCGTGTGTCCACCGATTCCTGCCGTTCTCCCGGCACAGCGGCAGAAGCGTTGGGATCTGCGGTAGGGCGCGCAGTGCTTGTTGTTGCCACGGCCGAAGTCTGAGGTCGTGCAAACTCGTCATCCAAGTCCCTCCCGGAGCCCGCATGGGCCTGTCTCTCTTCGATGTGGGCCGCCTGGGTTCGGCTGTCCTCGGAGGCCGGTGGTCTGATCTCCGAACCAGAGCTGGGACCGGTCGCCGTTGTCAGTGGTGGGGACCGCCATTGTGTCTTTTAGAGTCTCCTTCGTCGGTTGCGTCCAGGGTTCCCGGAGAAGGCTAGGTGATGGAGACCGGCAGGTGGCTCCTCCTCTGGGAGATGGTACCCTGGCCCCTCGCTCAGGAGGAGGAGGGCCCGGGTCCCTTCCCATCGATGTCATTCACCACCATCACCCACCCTGTTGGAGGTTCGCTCGTGGTACTACCTATCCGGGGCTTCACAGGCCCGGGTGCTGAGGCTCCTCGCTCAAGGGAGTCCTCCGGGCCAGACTCCCTCTGCTCCGGGATGGTGCGGAGGGCGCCTGGCTTCCTGGCCATGGCCTACATGGGCCGCAGGATAGGAATCCCCGTCCTCCTCCTCCTCCTCCTCCTCCTCCTCCCTCCCTCTCCTCCTCCTCCTCCTCCATCACTCGGACCTTTCCTCACCCCCAAGGGAACTCAGGATGTGTCCAGGCTCCTGTCCCGGGGAGGCGGCCAGGTCCGGGGGGTGGGCTGCCGCTGGGCCGAGCCGCGCTCCCCGAACCTCTGCCGGCAGCTCGGCGGCCACATCCCTGAAGGTGGACTTCACCTCCCGCGTCTCCACCTCCACCCACAGCTTCTCGAAGCGGTTTTCCCAGGGAGGTTCCTCGATGCCCGAGCCAGAGCCACCACCAACCATCACGCTCTTCCTCGTGGGGGCTCTGGGCTTTCTGAGGGGTGGGAATTCCGTGGCAGCTTCCGCTTCCGCTTTCCCGTTCCCGTTGGGGTTCTGACATGTCGGGGGGGACTATCTCGGATGCGCTTTTCACTCTCCTTCGGTGGGTGAGTAAAGTAGACGGCAAGTAGATGCACGGCACAGACAAAGACAAGACAATAATGCATAGACCGAAGGTTGACAGCCACAATAGATTCATATAAAAGACACAATCACATACGCATTAATATATATAACAGTGTTGGTAGGAAAATCAACCCACGATTGCTTTGAGTTTCCCCTTTATTGTAAAGGTCTGTACAAGCATAGTGATACGTTACACGGGTTGATCTTGCCTATCAAACTGTGTAACATGTATTTGGACAGAGAACAACGTGGATGACTGAATGACAAGACTCAAGGGTCAATGCTTTCACAATGAGTCACCTGTTTATGTTGCCTCTCCGGGCTGGGCTGGACTGTCCTCAGTGTCTGAGAGAGGCTCATCCGCAGACAGACCTTTGTGGGGGACAATAACCAGGAGAGAATATTAAGCTGGAGTGCCGGACACACATATACAAATATAGCACCCGCTTAAAGCACCCCGGGGTGCCTCACCTGCTGTGCTCTGGGCAGTCTGAGCCACGGGTAGATTTGGCCGTTGCTGCTGACTGTCTGATTTAACCGGACTGGGAGGAGAGCTTGCGTTGTCCGAGTCCCAGTCTGAATCTGTAAGAGAGGAGGGAGCGGTGGTGAGAGATGGAATACAAGTTGCAGTGTGCAAATGTTGTCCTACCATGAGGGTGCTATAACTTACCTTCATCACTGTCCAATTGCAGGGGCAGTAACTTCCTGACTCTGGGTTGAGGGTGTGGCTGGGCCTGGGCTTGTGGCTGGGTCTGGAGTTCCGGCTGGGTCTGGGGTTGTGGCTGGGTCTGGAGTTCCAGCTGGGTCTGTCTTTCTGGCTGGCTCTGGAGTACCGGCTGGCTCTGGGGTTCCAGCTGGGTCTGTCTTTCTGGCTGGCTCTGGAGTACCGGCTGGCTCTGGGGTTCCAGCTGGGTGTGTTGTTCCGGCACGGTCTGGGGTTGGACTGATGATGACAGGGGGGTCCGAGCCAGGGAACTGGGCGGTACCGTTCTGGCACCGGCGTCAGCAACATTCTGGGGGACGAGGGTTCCGGTGGCGGCGGCGGGGCTCTGGGGCTGAACGGCGGAGGTGGAGGGGGCGGGGGCGGAAGGGCCGGCGGGGCCGGGGGACGGTGCCCTGCGGCCGGGGAGGGTCCGCCTGCTGGCCGTGCTGGTGGAGTCCCAGTCCGAGGCGTCTGGAGCGACGGGGACACGGTGGGAGCAGTTAGCGGGAGACGTCTCATAAGATATCCTGGTGTTGGTTGTGACACTGAGGTCAAGGATACACTACTAATGCTAACACTCGTACTAATACTACCGACTCCACCTGGTCCTGGGTATCTCAACTAGAAAAGACCATGGCGTTAACACCGCCAGGGATCGGGGGGGTTCCATTCCTACTGAGGCCATGCATTCAAACTAATACTACATATGACTAACTCCTGGACAAGGTGAAGGTTCTATACATCTAGAACCCAGGGGAAACTGTTTTACATGCACTGACCTGCTTTTTGGGCTTCATTAGAGTTTGATGAAAAAGGACAACAGAAATGTTTTCACTAGTAACAATCTGTGTAATCCATTGTCAGTTCTCGTCTTTATACCTCGCAGTCTCATTAGCTTGTGTCATTGGATCAATTAATAATATATAATCTTTGCAGGCCTGATTGGCTGTACAATACACAGAGAAGGCAGAGAAGATGTGGTTTTCTGTCATTTACCTTCCAGGTCATCCACGTCCCCGAGCCCGAGCTCCTCCATCAGATCTGTGGAGCAGTGAAGCACATGCCGGGTTGAAGTGGCCAGAAGAAGACAACAATGGGGGGAAAATTAAAATATGTTCAACGTACCCGTCTTCCTATTGGTATCCGTTTCAAGTTTGTTGAGGACAGACAGTGGCTCCCACTTTGCCCTTTCAACCTGGGCAAACAAACAAATAAATAAATAAAATCGCTTTTTTCCATGAATCAATTGCTTTCATAGGAGCTTCAATGTATTTATTTAATCATTTAATCTTTGATCCTACCTTGGCCGGAGATGTTCTAACTCATTCGTGCAAATGGATGAAGCTTTCTGAAGGGGATTTTGAGGATTTCTACAGTCTACAATTGAAACCTTTACACAAACTTCACCCGCTTACAGATCCTGTTGAAGCGAAAGAGAAAGTGAAACACCTCCGTTCACCCAGACCACAGTGCATCAGGAGCAGTGTCAGAGGCTGAAGTGCCCGCTGAAAAGGTTCTGGGGTTCCGATCTCTGCAATCACCTGACGCTAGACCCCCCCCCCACCCACCCCCTACTCCTTAGAGGCAGTTGAGAGTGTGTGATTGGCAGCCCTGTGGCTCGCTCCTACCTGAGGTTGTCCACCTCGGTCTGCAGCTCCAGCTGCTGGCGCTCCAGGGCGGACTTGGCCTCCCGGAAATCCTCCAGGGCACCGCTCAGCTCCCGCCGCTCGCCCTCCAGCTGGCTCACCTTGTCACTCAGGTGGCCGTGGCGGCTGCGCGCCTTCTGGATGGAGTTCTCGTACTCGTGGAAGATGTTCTGCAGCTTCACCATGCTGCTGGAGTCTGGGTGGAGGACAGGGAGGAGGGGAGTTTGCCTTTTGTGTCCAATGTTCACACAGAAACAGACTTTTACCCCTCCTACAGGGTTCCGACACCTTCTTAAAGACTTTCCAATGACTTTCCAGGCCCAATTTCTTCAAATTCAAGGACCCCAAGGACCCAAAGTTTGAGACACGGATCAAGGTTCGTTAGTGTTAGAATTTGAGAATTCGGAGCGTGGAGAGTGGAGCATTGGTACCCATGGTGGTGGAGTCCAGCTTCTGCATGAGCATGGAGGCGTGGCGGTAGCCTGAGGCGGGAGACTCCATTTCCTCCGAGGGAGGGTCCGACGACTGCGTGAGCTCATCCAGGTCCTCGGCCAGCTCCAGCTCCCCTCCCGGCATGTTCTGCGCATGCACACACACATTAAAACATCGACTCTCTGCGATGGTTCACGATACATGTTGATTGTTGGAACTGTGAGGTTTCTGAGGACCAAATCTCGCGAGGGTGTTAGAATAGAATATAACTTTATTTAGCGTTAGCATAACAACGAGAAAACGACCAAGGAGGAACCAAACTGTACAAAGACAAGTGGGGGGGGGGGGGCAGCGATGGCCGGGAAACGTTACGTTACCTCATCTAGCCGGTGGCATGCCGACGACGGAGACCTGGGACGGGACAAACACAGGACAAAACAAACATGGGTGTTGTGAAGATCAATGTGCAGGGGGAGATGAAGTGCAGTGGTACAAAGGCAGCATGCTACGCGTCATCGGTTATAGGCAAGCGTGGCCATGCGACGGGATCGAGAGTGGAAGAAAAAACGGAGGTTAAAAAAAGAATGGATGAGCTCCCGGGGGGGTGATTCCCGACCCAAGTCTCCAAATCCGGTGGAGTTCCCACGTGTTAGTGGGTAGTAGAGGGAGGGACAAGGATAGAAGCAGAGGTAGTGGGCGCCAGAAGATGCTGGATATATACTGCACATATATATACCTTCCTTCACTCTCCGAAAGGTCACTTAGAGTGCTATCGTCAAACACAGAGAGGGGGTCTCCATTAAGGTGGAGCGCGGTGCGAGGGGTGCTGCACACCCTCGGGTGCGGCAGCTGCGAGGGCCCCTGGGGTAGAGACACGGCGTCTCGGTTCCTGTGGGGGTTCTGCTGGACTGGCACTCGGAGCGGAACCGGTTCCCTGTTGACGAACGCCACGGAGAGCAGCAATACATCTGGCTGGTGAGCGGAGGCCCGGCTAATTGGGCACAAGACAGCACACCGCCGCCACAACAACAACAATGGCAGCACTCTATCTGTTTCAACGGGCAGTGTCTCAGGATAAAAATTAAAAACAGAAATGCTTGGTCGATCCGGGAACCATTTTGTATTTTAATATTTGAAATCAGAGAAAATATATACACGCCATGGTCTACTTTTGGTACTACTTACTTACTTACACCGCCAAAAACATCTCTTAAAGGACTCGGTTTCAAAAACCGGTTGGAATGGCCCCACTAGACATCACAAGTGGGAGTGTCCACCTAGAAGTACCCAGTGGACTGTACACATCTGGGTGGAGGACACTCCCACTTGTGATGTCAAGGGAGTCCTTTAAAAAGTCTAACAGCCTCCCTTTGCAACAGTGAAATAAAAATAAAATGACACAAAACACAAATGCATACCTCCTTGAACTTTCCAGCGGCGGCCTTTGGGCAGAACTCTGGTGGGCCGCGAGCCGTCGCCCGCCTCCTCCTCCTCCTCCTCCTCCTCCTCCTCCTCCTCCCCGCTGGGACTCGAGCCGTTCACCCCGGCCCGGCGTCCCGTCTCTGGGTCGTGTTGCTCCGCTCCTAGCTCTCCTCCTCGCCGTTCCCCCCAACACCACCACCGCTGGCCCGCCGCCGCGTCCCAGGACGCGGCGGAACCCTGCGCCGGCATGACGCCTCGCAGACCTTCGGCAAAACTAAAAAAACAAACCAAATCAAAATAAAAGGACAGAAAACAGAATGTAAAAAAAACCACAGTAACGCAGGTTAAGTTGTAGAGAGCAGCCTTAAAGATGTGCGCTGAGCGTAGAGCTACCCTCTGCCCATTCATAATTCAGCGGCTCAATTGCATTCTCGGGAGACCTAACAACCTGAAGCGCGCGCGGCCGCTGCATGTCAGCTAATTACCGCCCCGCCCATCCCGCTAGCATGCGCGGATGCACTCAAACAACATCCCGGTAGTGTTCGCTGAGCTCAAGGGAGGAAACAACAAGCTATGGGGACAGTGGAACACAACATTTTGACAACATTTGACTTGATCCGTGGATCGTGGGAGACGACAATAATAATAATAATAATGCAACATTTAAAAGGCTGTCCTACAGGTCTTGTCACCGTTAACAACGATAATGACAACGACAAACGTGGCATGCAGAAAACGGACTAAAATGATGACAACTGAACCGTTTAGCAAAAACAACAGGGCTTCTTTTCAGTGGAAAAGAAGAGCCTTCGGCGCAACACAAAGATCACACCACACACAGTTCAGTCCACACACGACACGACACGACACGACACGACTGCGTCTCAGTAGCCGTGAGAGGCCGCGTGTCAGAGGTCATGCAGGAGACACACAACACGGTACAGCGGAAGCAGACGATGAAAGATGATCCGGGGGGTTCGAGACACATGTGCAGAAGGCCGACTGTAACACAGCTTCATGAAGAGTAAGAGAGAGCCCCAAAGCCATCTTAGTTTAGTCTAAAACATCTAAACATTAATGTCCTAATCATATCGAAAGTGGTTATGGGATCTCTGAGAACCCTTCTGAAGTTGAATGGGTCAATATCACTTAAGCCCAAAGAACACGGTTGTGTCATGACAGTCATGTAAGAAATAATGCTTTTAAAGCGTGGCTACTTTCGTGTTTCCATGTGCTTTGGGTGACACGATGTGTTGGCCTGATAACACCACGTTCTGGGCCTGGTCTCACCCTCAGACAATCAGACAAACAGTGACAAGGAGGTGAAGGGGGTGAAGAGAAAAAAACAGGCACATCTAGAAGGCACTAGAGTGGGGTGGCGAGGCGAGCGCCCTTCTACCTCTTCCTCCTTCTCCTCCTCAAGTCTGAGCTCATCTTTCATCACCGTGGAGCCCGTCGACGCTCCCAACGGCGTCCGCACATCTGTGTCCGACCCCCGTGTGTCCACCGATTCCTGCCGTTCTCCCGGCACAGTGGCAGAAGCGTTGGGATCTGCGGTAGGGCGTGCAGTGCTTGTTGTTGCCACGGCCGAAGTCTGAGGTCGTGCAAACTCGTCATCCAAGTCCCTCCCGGAGCCCGCATGGGCCTGTCTCTCTTCGATGTGGGCCGCCTGGGTTCGGCTGTCCTCGGAGGCCGGTGGTCTGATCTCCGAACCAGAGCTGGGACCGGTCGCCGTTGTCAGTGGTGGGGACCGCATTGTGTCTTTAGAGTCTCCTTCGCCGGTTGCGTCCAGGGTTCCCACGGAGGGCGGCGGTGATGGAGACCGGCGGTGGCTCCTCCTCTGGGAGATGGTACCCTGGCCCTCGCTCAGGAGGAGGAGGCCCGTGTCCCTTCCCATGATGTCATCACCACCATCATCACCCTGTTGGAGTTCGTCGTGGTTACTACTATCCGGGGCTTCACAGGCCCGGGTGCTGGGCTCCTCGCTCAGGGAGTCCTCCGGGCCAGACTCCCTCTGCTCCGGGATGGTGCGGAGGGCCTGGCTCCTGGCCATGGCTATGGGCCGCAGGATAGGCTCCCCGTCCTCCTCCTCCTCCTCCTCCTCCTCCTCATCACTCGACCTTTCCTCCTCCCCAGGGAACTCAGGAGTGTCCAACTCCTGTCCCGGGGAGGCGGCCAGGTCCGGGGAGGGTGGGCTGCCGCGGGGCCGAGCCGGCTCCCCGAACCTCTGCCGCAGCTCGGCGGCCACATCCCTGAAGGTGGACTTCACCTCCCGCGTCTCCACCTCCACCCACAGCTTCTCGAAGCGGTTTTCCCAGGGAGGTTCCTCGATGCCCGAGCCAGAGCCACCACCACCATCACGCTCTTCCTCGTGGGGCCCTGGGCTTTCTGAGCGGGGTGGGAATTCCGTGGCAGCTTCCGCTTCCCGTTCCCGTTGGGGTTCTGACATGTCGGGGGGGACTATCTCGGATGCGCTTTCACTCTCCTTCGGTGGGTGAGTAAAGTAGACGGCAAGTAGATGCACGGCACAGACAAAGACAAGACAATAATGCATAGACCGAAGGTTGACAGCCACAATAGATTCATATAAAAGACACAATCACATACGCATTAATATATATAACAGTGTTGGTAGGAAAATCAACCCACTATTGCTTTGAGTTTCCCCTTTATTGTAAAGGTCTGTACAAGCATAGTGATACGTTACACAGGTTGATCTTGCCTATCAAACTGTGTAACAATGTAATTTGGACAGAGAACAACGTGGATGACTGAATGACAAGGACTCAAGGGTCAATGCTTTCACAATGAGTCACCTGTTTATGTTGCCTCTCTGGCTGGGCTGGACTGTCCTCAGTGTCTGAGAGAGGCTCATCCGCAGACAGACCTGTGTGGGGACAACAACCAGGAGAGAATATTAAGCTGGAGTGCCGGACACACATATACAAATATAGCACCCGCTTAAAGCACCCCGGGGTGCCTCACCTGCTGTGCTCTGGGCAGTCTGAGCCACGGGTAGATTTGGCCGTTGCTGCTGACGGTCTGATTTAACCGGACTGGGAGGAGAGCTTGCGTTGTCCGAGTCCCAGTCTGAATCTGTAAGAGAGGAGGGAGCGGTGGTGAGAGATGGAATACAAGTTGCAGTGTGCAAATGTTGTCCTACCATGAGGGTGCTATAACTTACCTTCATCACTGTCCAATTTCAGGGACAGTAACTTCCTGGCTCTGGGTTGAGGGTGTGGCTGGGCCTGGGCTTGTGGCTGGGTCTGGAGTTCCTCGGCTGGGTCTGGGTTGTGGCTGGGTCTGGAGTTCCAGCTGGGTCTGTCTTTCTGGCTGGCTCTGGAGTACCGGCTGGCTCTGGGGTTCCAGCTGGGTCTGTCTTTCTGGCTGGCTCTGGAGTAACCGGCTGGCTCTGTTGGGTTCCAGCTGGGTTGTGTTGTTCCGGCACGGTCTGGGGTTGGACTGATGATGACAGGGGGGTCCGAGCCAGGGAACTGGGCGGTACCGTTCTGGCACCGGCGTCAGCAACATTCTGGGGGACGAGGGTTCCGGTGGCGGCGGCGGGGCTCTGGGGCTTGAACGGCGGAGGTGGAGGGGGCGGGGGCGGAAGGGCCGGCGGGGCCGGGGGACGGTGCCCTGCGGCCGGGGAGGGTCCGCCTGCTGGCCGTGCTGGTGGAGTCCCAGTCCGAGGCGTCTGGAGCGCGGGGACACGGTGGGAGCAGTTAGCGGGAGACGTCTCATAAGATATCCTGGTGTTGGTTGTGACACTGAGGTCAAGGATACACCACTAATGCTAACACTAGTACTAATACTACCGACTCCACCTGGTCCTGGGTATCTCAACTAGAAGACCATGGCGTTAACACCGCCAGGGATCGGGGGGGTTCCATTCCTACTGAGGCCATGCATTCAAACTAATACTACATATGACTAACTCCTGGACAAGGTGAAGGTTCTATACATCTAGAACCCAGGGGAAACTGTTTTACATGCACTGACCTGCTTTTTGGGCTTCATTAGAGTTTGATGAAAAAGGACAACAGAAATGTTTTCACTAGTAACAATCTGTGTAATCCATTGTCAGTTCTCGTCTTTATACCTCGCAGTCTCATTAGCTTGTGTCATTGGATCAATTAATAATATATAATCTTTGCAGGCCTGATTGGGCTGTACAATACACAGAGAAGGCAGAGAAGATGTGGTTTTCTGTCATTTACCTTCCAGGTCATCCACGTCCCCGAGCCCGAGCTCCTCCATCAGATCTGTGGAGCAGTGAAGCACATGCCGGGTTGAAGTGGCCAGAAGAAGACAACAATGGGGGGAACATTTTAATATGTTCAACGTACCCGTCTTCCTATTGGTATCCGTTTCAAGTTTGTTGAGGACAGACAGCGGCTCCCACTTTGCCCTTTCAACCTGGGCAAACAAACAAATAAATAAATAAAATCGCTTTTTTCCATGAATCAATTGCTTTCATAGGAGCTTCAATGTATTTATTTAATCATTTAATCTTTGATCCTACCTTGGCCTGTGGAGCGACCTCCTCACTCGGGGCTTTGACCTCGCCACTGTCATTAGTGGCGCTTACACCTGCGGAAGGAGAGAAAAGAAAGGAGAGAAATAAGGTGCAAGTTGTTACGCCGTTTGGATGTTAAAAGGTGCGAGAGCCTCCACAAAGACGACGGAAATGCAACCGTTTAAGTCGGACGAGTGCAGTGCAGAGTGCGATGGATGCGCAGTGCTGCTCATGTTATGAAGTCATGTTATGAAGCCAGGGCCATGGTAATGCGATGAAGAGGCAGGTTAATGAATATGCCATTAAAAAGAACATGATTGGACGACAGACAAAAGGGTTAAAAAGCCCCGATAGTGATGTTGATGCCATGACGACAAGCCATCAAAATCTAACCTCTAGTGACATCACTGGTGGAGTGTCCACCACAGAAAAGGTATGAAAGGAAGGTCAACCTACCAGCCGACCCAGTGGACTGGACCAACCGGAAGGCTGAATCGTTTCAAAACAAGAAAAACAATCCAACCCAATCACAGCGACAAAGCGGAATGATCCAGAACATCATTCAGCATCAGCATTCCGACTGTTCCGATTGTGTCAGGTTTTCGGGGGAAAACGTTCTCACAGACGGACGGACAGACAGACACGGGAAGTGGAGGGGCGAGGAGGACATTCCGTATGCTGAGGTGCAATGCGTCATGCGACTCGTGTTCGTCCACACAGAGGTCATGTGAGGTCATGGGGGGTTGGGGATGATACAGGCCATGCTTTTCCTTGGCAAGCTCCGAGAGACAAGACAAGATGTTCTTCATACCCACTCCCTGGCCATCTCCCGGCCTGCCTACGCCTCGCCAAGGCTCTAGAAATGTCCCCCTACTGCTCTCCTCCCCTCTCAAGTAGGAGGGGATATAAAAGAAGTCTACGAAAAGGAAATGTGACGTTCTGTTAAGTGTTGCACAACGTAAATAGCAAGTTAGTCAACATGTGGTGGTTGTTGCCTATTAATGCTCCCTTTTCGCCCCCCCCTTCACTGACGGCATGTAAATCAGCACTTCGGCAAACTATACAATCACAATTCATCTCACGTTTTCTGCAGCATGGGAATGATGCCTGGAATGATTGTACAATAAAGCAAAGCCACAGTGGCACAAATCTTGTTGATTCTCCAAGCGTACAATAACAACAAAGTGGAGCTACCTTCTCCGTGGTTCTTTACCAAGGCAGGCGTCATAACGCGGCCTTTAGGACGGGGGACACACTTTCCGGCAGCAGAGTTTCGGGGACTGTCAGAGCGGGACTGAAAAAAGGAAATAAGTCGGTCTTGGAAAAAAGTCTTTGAAAGGATATGCACAATCACACTTCTTATACACGGCCTCGTAAAAATAACCATCTCGATGTACCTCAGAATCCCAGGAATCATCCTCGCCCTCTTCCTTTTCCAGGCCCAACTCTGAGAGAAAATCTATGGATAAAGTAAAGGTTAAGTGACACCATGTTCAGTACGTTTTGTGTACATTCCCGGTTAATGTCCAGTTGCACATCCTATTTTAGTGAAGCCACATTGAATAGAGAGGTCTGAAACTTACCACGCCGACTATCCTTTGAGACTCCGGGGTCCTGAGAGGTCGCTACAGCTGGGGAGGCCTCCTCCTGCTCCTCATCCTCTTCCTCCTTATCCTCCTCAGCCTGGTCATTTTCTGAGGTGAGACCTTCTTCCTCCTCTTCTTCCTCCTCCTCCTCCTCATCGTCCTCCTCATCGTCCTCCTCCTCCTCATCACCAGTTTCCTCCTCCCCGTCCTCACCATCCTCCGGTAACTCTTCATTCTGTGCAAGGATGGATAGAAAGAAACATTTATATTCATGAAGGTTCCCCGAAATCCGGTTCCTCATTGAGAAGATTTAGTAAATAAACTATGCTACATAAACATAAACTCACTCACACAACCTGCTAAATACTGCTATCTGCTGCCTTTCACACGACACATCAGTTGTACCTGTTTGACCAGATCGTCAGGGTTCCCCATGAGGGGGCTTCGTTCTCCATTCCTGTTCTCTAGCTCGAGCGGGGAGTCCACATCCACATCGTCAATGTCGGTCGTGGGCAAGTCCTCCTCATCGGAGAATCCGTCGCTATCCCACTCGGCAACGCTGTGCACTTTAGTGGAGGCGTAACCGCGCGGGTCCCCCTTCTCCTCAACTTCTTCCTCATCAATGTTGTGGTGGTGGTCCACCAATTCCGTTATGTTCTCACGGATAATGTCATCTTCACCTCCTTGTGGTACATAAGATGTTAATCTGGGCTCGTCCGACCCCTGCTCGGGACCCTCGTCCGGAAATTCATCGAGAGTGCTGTCGGAGTCGTCGTCACCGGACTCCTCGGCCACCTTGACCGTGGCGCTGGCGAAGTTGTACCTCAGCTTCTGGGCCCGGCTGTCCGAATTCACGCTTTCCTCCTCATCTTTGGTGCCGATCCCCGGGTCCTCTATATCGGGGCTGAAATCTTCATCAGAATCATTTCCCTCGATCATAGACACCGGCGGATCCTCATCATATTCCTCACCACATTCACCTTCTTCATCATTCTCATGAATGACACGTTCAGGGGTTGCCGCCACTGGTGATGAGATCCGTGGTGTGGCAGACCTGCTCCTCACATCTTTATCATGGCCATCATCCTTCTTGTCTTGCCCTGACTTGAGTACTGGAGAATTCACAGCAAGTTCTTTGTCTTTCGTTTGTTGAGTGGGGGAAACTGGTCTCTCAACCGCATTATCTTCATCATTTTCATCGTCATCCCAGCTATTATCATCATCACCCTCATCAGGGTAATTTTGATTGCCCAAGTGTTCCTCTGCCTTTGGCTCGATTAATTCAACATTACCATCTAAAACTTGGGCTTGAGGTCTCTCCTCGTCCTGAGACTCTAGTGCCACCACAGGGGAGACATCATGAATAGCTTCTTCAGTGTGGCTTGCAAGGTGAGCGCCCCCTGACAGATAACCAATACCCTGTAATGCTTCACCCTTGGTGGAAGCAAGAAGCAAGACATTTTTCTGGGCACCGTTGCCATCTTCGCCATCGTCGTCCGAAGCCGAGTCCCACTCAGACTTGGATCCATCCAACTTTGATTTGGGTCTTTGTTGGCCATTTGTGGGGCTGCTTGGTAAATCAGGAGCCGAGGGATGCATCGGTTTGTCCGACTGGACTTTTTGGGGGGAATTGCATTTTGAGGAAAACAGTGGGGGCGACGAAGAATCCCACAAAGATTCCTCATTTGGAATTGTAGACATGCTTCTCGATTTAGGAGGGACGACCTCCGGCTCAACACCTGGTCCATTCTGACCAAGAGGAGGATCCTCCTCATCAGCCATGACCTCCTCTTGGTCGCCGCCACCATCTCCCTGAACAGATTGTTGCCGCCAGATACTCTCTGGTGGTGGTGACATGTCGCTTCGTTTTGAGAGTGCAGTGTCACGTCCACACTCCCCGTTCTGATTACCTGCATCATCACCATCATCACTGTCGTTCCAAGATGCATCCCCGCTGTGTGCTTGATCGGTCAAGGACCGATCTTCACCTTCTCCATCTAACTCCAGTAAAGGAGCGTCTGAGCCATGTCTAGCCATGGTGATACGGTCTGTCACACCTTCGCCCGGTCCTATATTTGGATCTGTGGAGCGTATGCTTTCATCATCGGAAAACTTGACGTCTACCCTTATAGCTGAAACAAGACAGTCTCCCAGTACGTCTAGGGTCACCGGCGTCCCATAGTTTGGTATTCCAGACTTCGCACCGGAGTCAGGTTTATCCGGAGGCGCCACACTCTCAAGACCAGACTGTGTTACTTTGTCATTTTCACCATCCTTAACCATTAGGTGGAGGTCACCCGTGCCAGAATGCTCATCCTCAATACTGTTGGAATCATCTAGGGCTGAGGCCGCACTATTGTCCTCGTCCTCCTCCTCCTCCTCCTCCTCCTCCTCCTCCTCCTCACACTCTTCCTCACTTTCCTCGTCTTCTTCTTCTTCTTCATCTTCTTCCTCCTCCTCTTCCTCCTCCTCCTCCTCGTCATCGTCATCGTCATCATCATCCTCATCTTCAGAGTCAGAGTCGCCTGCCTCAGGACTTCCGTTGGGGCCTTCCTCTGGAGACTCTGGAGATCTGGGCTTACTGCCCGAAGCCTCCTGCGACAAACTCACCCACTGCCGGCTCACCTCCGGCCTCTCCTCGTTCGGCGGGAAAGATGGAAAGGAAAGGAAGGAGGAGACGAGAGATGAATGAATCGCAAAGACACGGCGCACATACAAACATTTACCTTGGAGGAACTCTGGACAGGGTTGGAGGTCTTCAGGGGGCTTTAGAGGAAGAGGCAGCAGGGAAGGGGGCTACCGAGTGCTGGGGAACTCTGGGTGCCTTGGGAAGGGACGAGAGTCTCTGGTGGTGTTTAGCGTCACTCTCGGGCTCAGACTCGCCACCGCTCAGGGATCTGTCATGCTGGGCTAAAGGTGGGGAGGCAGGGTGGGGGGTGGGTGGGGTGGGAGATGGTTACACAAACCACAAGCTAGTAGAGGGGGAAAAGCGATTAAACAAGGTAATAGATGGTTCAATATCTACCAGCGTTCCCTCCCTTCTTAGAGGCGATCAATTTCTTCAGGTTTAGCTTCGGCAGTTTCTGAGTGAACAGGACATGGTTATCAGCATCACAACGTAATATACGTAGTTAAAATGTGCAAGAATATAACATGGCGTATGATGATGATTAAATGTTGTAAATGAAAACATACCTTTGGATTAAATCTAACTCATCGTCATCCCCATCTGACGAGGGCCAATCATCCGCAGCACTCACCGAGGGCCTGAACAATTTTAAGGTCAGTTTAAAACAGTGCTTTAATGAATAAGTGTTCACCGAAATGATATGTATATGACATTGAAGCTGGGGTTACCTGCTGACTGACTCGGACTGAGAATTATCCTCCGCATCTGAAATATGGCAAAAAAAAAGGAAATGTGAACAATGCATTTTCTTCACTCACAAAAGGATTCTAAAAAACGGCTTCACCTTGCAAAATTATTAAAACAAAAACACAAGCTATTGAAATACTAGATGAATTCCCAGGAAATCGGCTAATTGATGAAGTGAAGGCGGAACTACAACGACACAGGGATGGGTGAGTAAGCCGAGTCATGCACAAGTAATACCTCGCCCTGCTGCATGCGCTCCATGCTCTACATCCATTGAAGGCGCGTCGCATGAGGGATAAACCAAACAGCCATGGTCAATGAGGAACGACAGAAATTAAGAAAATAGAAAGAAAGAGAAGGAGAGAAGCACGGTCTGCCCACCCTCTTTGTCGACGGCCGGTCCTCCGAGGGAGAAGCCGGCCTCTGCTGCCCCGCGGGGGGGAGGAGGACTACTTCCCGGCAGGCCCCTCTTCTTCTTCCTGCTGCCGGGGGCTCGGTGCGAAGGGGAGGGGCCCGCCGTTGCGCTTGGTGCCGTGCTCGATGATGAGGTGGGAACAGCTGGAAATGCAAGGAAGAAGTGGCCATATTTATTTCACAATTTTGAAGAATTATCGGCCATATTTGAGATGGGCATAAAGCAAACTTGAATTCAGCACCCGTCAATACGCCCCCCCCCCTAAAAAAAATTAAATCATATATACCATAAATGAACACGATTTGAGAATATTTTCAGAAATTCTACCCCGTCTACTACAGCTAACGCTTTTACAGCCCAGTGTGTGTTCAAATGAAGCCCAGTGGACGGCGCGTAGCATGCAGCTTACGCGTGGTGTCCATTGATGACGGCGTGGTCGTCGGCCGACCAGCCCTTGGTGTCCTTCAGGGAGATGTCTGCGTCACTCTGCAGGAGTAGCCGCAGCATGCTGATCTGGCCGTTCCCCGCGGCCATCATCAACGGGGACCTGACGGAGTCCAATGGAAAAACACTGTGTTAAAAAGGAGCCCAGCATAGGTTAAAGAACTCCTATTATACCACCAGGTGTGAGCGTGATTAGCCATTCCAAGCGGTTTATAAAACTGGTTGGAATGGCCCCACTTGACATCACAAGTGGGAGTGTCCACCTAGAAGTATGCTGGATAGATCAGCCTACCAGCCTACCCAGTGGACTGTAGCAACTGGTAGGCTGATCTATCCACCATACATCTGGGTGGACACGCCCACTTGTGATGTCAATTCCAACCGGCTTTTGAAACCGCTTGGAATGACTAATCAGGCTCACACCTAGTGGTCACATATGTCTCCTTTAATGCTTGCATGCTTTTTTTTTTACCACGACAACAAAAACGAGATTAGAGCGGTCGAGTGGGATGCTGTGACCTTTGACCCTGGTCTCGGATGTTAACGTCGGCACCCTCTCTGAGGAGGAACTCGGCCATCTCCACGTGGTTCTCCCGGATGGTCACAGCCAAGGGTGTCAACCCCTCCTGAAAACAGGACATGACAGAACTTTAACATTCAAGCACAATACATTGGGGCGGCAGTAGCTCAGAAGGTAAGACCGGTTGTCTGGCTCGGTTGCTGGTTTGATCCTTTGCCTCTAGCTAAGTGTTGAGGTGTCCCTGACACCACCTAACCCTGACGTGTTGGTTGTTACCTTGCATGGTTGACACCGCCGTCGGTGTATGAATGGGTGAATGTGAGGCAATACTGTAAAAGCGCTTTGAATAAAAGGGCTATATAAATGCAATCCATTTACATTAGTAGTAAGTTCTCCTGCTGGCCGATCCCAGGTCGATCGCCGACCCAGGGAAGAGTGCTACCTCACCTTGTTCTGGGCGTTGACGTTGGCCTCGTGCTCCAGCAGCAGCATGGCGGTGGAGCTGGCCGGGATGCTGGCGGCCAGGTGCAGTGCCGTGTTCCCATTGATGTCCACCAGGTTGGGGTCGGCGTGACCCTCCAGCAGCGCGCCCACACATCGATCGTGCTGGCACTGAACCGCCTGCCACCGCCGCCCCACGGGAGGAGGAGAGGAGCGTCGGGTGTCGGGAGTGGGTAACGCAAGTAAGCACACATCTCAGTCCTGTAAGACTTTTGAAGTTCTGTTCTTTTAATGTGTATATTTATGGGCACTTTTTGTGCCCCTGGAAAGTGCAGAGGAAGAGTCAAAGACTGGAAAGTGGGTTGAAAGATACATGTCGCATAGGGCCGTGGGTCAGACTGAAATCAAACATGGGTCACTCACTAAACAGCCAGGCTTAGACCTGGGTCACTTTAAGGTTAAACCTGGGTTATTGCAAGGCCTAAATCTGGGTCACTGCAAGGCCTAAACCTGGGTCGCGTACAAGGCTTAAACCTGGGTCACTACAAGGCCTAACCCTGGGTCACTACAAGGCCTAAACCTGGGTCACTACAAGGCCTGAACCTGGGTCACTACAAGGTGTAAACCTGGGTCACTACAAGGTGTAAACCTGGGTTAATACAAGGCCTAAACCGGGGTCACTCAAGGCGTAATCCTGGGTCACTACAAGGCCTAAACCTGGGTCACTACAAGGCGTAAACCTGGGTCACTACAAGGCCTAAACCTGGGTCACTACAAGGCCTAAACCTGGGTCACTACAAGGCCTAAACCTGGGTCACTACAAGGCCTAAACCGGGGTCACTCAAGGCGTAATCCTGGGTCACTACAAGGTTTAAACCTGGGTCAATACAAGATCTAAACCTGGGTCACTACAAGGCCTAAACCTGGGTCATTACAAGGCATAAACCTGGGTCACTACAAGGCGTGTTGCCTATGTGCGGTTGAGCCATCCTTGAGTTTTTAAAAGGTAAAAGAAAGGAGAGAATCGAGATGTTTCCACAACTAGTTGATATTTATTGTGTACCTTCATCAAGGCGGATCGGTTTTGATTGTCACATAGGTTGAGTTTGGCTTTACACTCCACCAGGAACTGGACCACGTCAACATGTCCGCTGGCACAGGCGATATGGAGAGGTGTTCTGGAGGAGTGGACACACAGTGCTACAGGGTTAGTGGTTCGATTTCCCCCTGGGACCACCCATGCTAAGAATGTATGCACTCAATGTATTGCAAGACGTTTTGGATAAATGCCTCCAGTGTTCATCAAATGACATCTATTTATTTATTAACCAAGCTCTCTTACACATTAATTGATTAGATAAAGACATGATAACAGTATGATTATGATAACCAGCTGCTTTGTAATAGCCTAAACCTGTATGCATGCTGGTTGAATATGTTCCTGTTGTATTTATGATTAGATTTAAAGTGAAGTGAACACTTAGATAATATTAGCAATGGTCATATATGCGTTATGATTACTATAACTACTACTACGAACTATAAGCTTACGACATATCCAATTCCTTAATATAATTAGTCTAGAAATTCTACAATAATAACTACTTAAACACAGGTGCATAGTTGTTTGAGTACATTTGACAAAGTAGTTCCAGTAATCCCACCAATTAGCCGGGCTGTCACATTCTGTTGGCCGAGGGTAACAAGATACTTTCTTGAAACATAAGTAAGTAAGTGGAAACACATGATAAGCGTAATATGAACTATGCCCAAACTAAAACAACAGGTGAGGTGGCCCACCTGACAGTGATAATGCGGCCTATATATATACATTTACATTTACATTTAGGGCATTTGGCAGACGCTTTTATCCAAAGCAACTTACAAAGAGTACATTTGTTGAAAGAGACCGCAATATACCACTGTGGTACATAAAGATAAGAACAGAGCTTTGGAATAGAATAGAATAGAACAGATATTTCAGGCATAAACCAAACTTAATACATATTAATGTCATTCTACCATCATTCATTAAGTATTGCTCATCATGGCACTGGCCAATGAGATTTGGGGATGAGATACACAAGGTTATCCAATGATCCACTCATACAATCCAACAAGCCATGCATACTAGAAGAACACAGGTGGCCCTCTGTACCTGTTCTCCTTGTCCAGCTGATTAATGTCATTCTTCTTGGCGAGTTGCACCAGCTTCAGCACGTCCCCGAGCAGGGCCGCCTTGTGCACCTTGGCCAGGTCCTTCTCTTTCAGATCATAACCACCGCCGGCCCCGGAAACCGTGCTCCCGTTGTCGGAGGTGTTGGACGGGAACTTCTTCTTCTTGGTGAGGCTGGTGAATATCTTCTTCATCTTACAGCTGACAGCTCCACCACCACCACCTCATCCTCATCGTCCTCTCGTCCTCTGGTCTCTGCAGCGTCTCGGCCCTGCTCCTCAGCTCCTCACCTGCTCATAGGGGATCACTAC
The DNA here is from genome assembly GCA_002895965.2 of Coryphaenoides rupestris. NCBI lineage: Eukaryota > Metazoa > Chordata > Actinopteri > Gadiformes > Macrouridae > Coryphaenoides > Coryphaenoides rupestris. The sequence goes on along the minus strand of PIJE02002049.1, from coordinate 46,242 downwards.
AGCAGGCAGTTCCCATCCCTATAAATAAAGACAAGGCCCAAAGAGGATTAGCCACTGAATTAAAGGCTTTGGCGTCACACACACACACACACACACACAGACACACACACACACACACACACACACACACACACACACACACACACACACACACACACATCATAGCACATCAACAGTAGCAGGGGGGGAATAAGAATATGAATGAATGAAGAATAACCCGCATTAACGTGGACCCGAGCGACGCTTACCTGATTATTGATCCACGATCCGTGTATTTCCCGATCACTCTTTCAATCGACTATTGTTGTTGTTGTTGTTGTTGTTGTTGTTGTTGTTAAAATACAATGCACTACTGTAGTGGTGGTGATGATGATGGTGTTCTTAAAGCGACGCCAACACTAAACGCGCCTGGGCACGATGACGCTACCGCGGCTTGTTGCTATGACAACCACCATACCAGTATACACAACCACGTGGTCCAGCCCCTCGGTGACGTAGTGTCGCTGCTGCTGCTGCTTCTTAATCATCATTCTGATTGATTAATTAATTGATTGATTGATTGATTGATTGATTAAAGGTGGTCACTGGTGAATTACATTTGTGTCGTGTGTGTGTGTGGCACAATACTTCTTCTCAACATTACCATGCTGCATTACTTTTCATCATTATTATGTGCAATATTCTTAATATTCTTTATATCATGTGCAATACTTCCTCTCACCATTATTATTATTATTACCCTTTTATTACACTTCAATTATTAATAGTTTTTGCTGACTACCTATATCTTTATACTTCTCCTAGGACTTCTCAGGTAACTTGCAGAGACCACTGCAGTGTATCTATTGAGATGTACTGGATAAGAAATACAATTAAATGCTTGGAAAAGCACACACATACACACAACAACAACAACAGCAGCTTTAAAGTGGCATTTTACCAAGCAAATGAAAAGCCACACAAAAATAGATATGTGTGCAATCAATAACCACCTATTTAACCAATCTTTTGGGTGGCTAATTGATTCATTGATTCATTGATTAATGAATGATGCATTTTGGAGCATTTGGCAATTAAACCTTATATATACATGGGGGAAAAAATAATGTGCTGTATTATGACAGCAATAGCATCAAGTTGAATGATCAACTCCTATATTGTACAAATAGAGTCACGGGGTTACATTAGCATCCAAAAATAACAATAATAATCTATATTTTAGGTTAAATCATATTGTACACAAACCTGTTGATGTTGTACACACAGCTAGGAGAGAGAGAAAAACACACACGAACATGCTGGCTACTACGAGCCAATCAGAGGCTCGTATACGAAACCGCTCGCTCTCCGTTGACCAATGAGCGACACGCGTGTACGAAGGTCGGTTGTTTCACATGCCTTAAAATGTGCTGCACTGACGAGGCGCCACCGCTAGATGGGGACATACGCAATTAAATTGACTTAACTTAATTTGTTGCATAATACAGTGACTTTCCTCATCCCTGGTTCTGTACATTATATGGAAATTATATTGATTGACAAACAAGTCAAAGCTCACTCTTTTATTGACATCATCAAAATGTTGTTGAACAACATCATTGAACTGTTGTGGTTTATGTAGCCTACTATTTATCTATGTGATTGGTAATTCGAATAGGCCTTTGTTAGAATGTAAATGACCTTTGACCTTGATAACACCAAAAGAAAACACAAAACAGTGTCAAATAGCCCAAGCGATGTATCAAAAGTGATGGACCAACAGAATAATATGGGAAAATACATGCGACAACATACAGGCCCCTGCAATATAAACAACTGTACTGGAATAATTACAAATGCTGAACATGATCATGAAAAATCCATGAATAGATACTGACCATGCTATACACACCTTATAAGTGTCTGAGGGTGTCAAGCTATTTCTTTTATTTATTTATTTATTTATTGATTCTGGCACCAAACAAGAAGATTTAATCTCTTTCTCAGCCGCCCACAAACCCAGTTATTTCTTAGTGTTTTGCTCTCCTGCCATGCGTGTGTATACAACAAGATATTTACGTCTAAATCAGAACACCAACCGTATTAAACAGACCATGATTTTCTTTCCCACTGTAAACATACATAACCTTGGATAACACGTTTACGTCATCCATGGGCCTAATGCTGTTCGACTGCTGGTATCCTATTCAAGTTACCATAATTGGACATTTATGGCTGTGATATTAATCTTAACCTGTAATACCGAGTTTAGTGTGTGTGTAATACCGAGCAAGTTTGTGTGACGTATAGCCTAGAGAGGGGAAAGTATTTCACATAATACCCTGGCATCACCACCATACCACCTCCATGTATGGATGTGATCTCGCCAAAATGTGCACAAGGCACAAAACCTTTTTATGAGCAGCTCAATGCTAAGATTAATCCCAATTGTAGCCAGTAGACTTACAAGTTCCCTAGACATTTTAGATTCGACTTTTACGATGGTTTAGTTGTTCTGCGTCTAGCCAAACGGGAATGCAACGGAACACACTGTACTTCCCAGATAGACATCTAGGATAGCATTAAGATGGGAAGCTTTATTTATGTCTGCGTGTAAAAGCCTGCTTAGCGACACGACAACCTCCACGCAGGCCCAAAACATAAGCAGTGGGAACATCCAATAGCATGTCGGCCAACTGTAAAAAAAAATAAAAAAAGCAACGATAGACCATCTAAGGACAATGTGCATGCAAAGACATACAGTTGAATGTGTTTATTTGTAGTTTATTTGTAGTTACACAAAGGATACAGGTTAAGATGACATGGAGAGAGGTTAAAGGTTAAAGGTTAAAATGTCTGACTGATATCTTGCCTTTAAACTACATTCTTTAAAATTGTAAATACATTATAGTCACTGAACATAAAACGTACAGGAGGTACACAAGGATAGAACAGAATAGAATAGAATAGAATAGAATAGAAGAGAATACAGGAAACTCTAATCACTCTGACCGTGCCAAAGGGCTATTAATAAAACTACATTGTCTTGAAGTGTGTTGGCACAAGACTTTGATTGTTGTTTTGTACTTTATTTATATCCAAGGGCCACAGTGAACACAAATGGGTCTTTTATACATTAGTAGATAAACTACATCAATCACATGAAAGACATTCGATGGAATTATTGGATTATTTTGTATCAGTCGCCTTCTGCATCCAGTAGCGTTTTCACACTAAGCCCACCCTCATCTGTTAATATCAGACGATAACCACGAACATCCAATGGGATCCAATGATGGGCTATTCCAGCAAAAGTCACGCGATTTTGCGGTAACATTGATGCCGGCATGATATGGATGACATGGATGTGTTATGTCATGTCTGAGCCCCGAGACAAGAAAGCTTGACGGAAATGTGCCCGATAGTGAATGACGTTGCCCTAATGCTGGTCTTCTATTGTTTAATCAAGAGCTTGCCTGATGTCTGCTTCATGGAACCTCATGACCTCTGCTTTTTTAGGATTTTGGAGTAATGTACGACCCACAGCAAATTGCTTAAAACGTACAAAATGTATGTTGCTGATCTCCAGCTAAGGAAACACAGTGGAATTTGTTCAATGATTTCCACGTCATTGCCGCCAATGAATGTTATGATTTGTAGTAACGTCTGACCATGGGTTTAAAGTTACTGTTGGTGCATCCAACAGTAAATCCTGGAGAAGAATATCTGGATATACTGCAAAGGTTTGAAATGGAGGTGCTATTTTCATCTGTAACATGTTGTGTAGGTTGTTGTGGCTTGAATAGTGGAAGATTTCTGTGTACATGGTTCTGTGTTCACACTTGCAAGATTCATGTAGTTGGAATTGAATACATGATGGAAAGAAATAGAAATATAAAAAAAAAATATATATTGAATGGTTTGTTTGAACGTTGGCACGATTCACGCTTGAATCGATTCCAGTGTGTTGAAATGATATACATACACATTTAAAGACTTATTTGAATGCGTGCATGCATGATTCATGTTGGCTGAATTGCTTACAGTATGCTTACATTATAAACGCCCCCCCCCCAAAAAATCCTATTTCTAAAATAACCGTGTCATTTACATATCTATTGTTTTGCCACGGAGCGGAGAAATCGGTGCATGCATTTTGAATGCCGGCCTTTTAAAAAAAATGAAAAAAACAAATAAACGCTTGCAATTCATGAGCAAATTCACAAATGTGACGCTTTTACAGCAACTGCAAATCAACGCGCTTCCATTCAGGTGAAAGAGTCTTATTTAGATGTGTCGACATTTATTTGTACGTGATTTGCATGAAAACCGTGCAAACAGGCGTCTCTTTCACTGAAGGAGAAGTGTGTCGCAAAACGCAAACGTCTCCGGATAATGAGACTGAGTGACAGCATAGGCAACACAATGTTCCTCTATGGGGGGGGGGGGTGCTTAGCACGTGAATGTCAGGTCCATAAAACACAATTCAATTCAGGAGGAGGAGGAAGTGTGTCTATACACGGGAAGTGGGAAGTCTGGGATGTTAATGTTTTATGTACGGAAGCAGCAGGGTCAAACAGTAAACCTTATCTTCTATATCATACAGTGTCCAATCCAACAGGGCTAATAAAAGAATGTTTTTTTTAAATGTACCGGTACTCTGTGTAAGCAATTCTGTGTTGGTATAGCCTACACAGATTAGGTCAATGGTAAATGGTAAATGGTAAATGGATTGCATTTATATCAACGCTTTTATCCAAAGTGCTTTACAGTATTGCCTCACATTCACCCATTCATACACCGACGGCGGTGTCAACCATGCAAGGTAACAACCAACACGTCAGGAGCAGTAGGGTTAGGTGGTGTCTTGCTCAGGGACACCTCCACACTTAGCTAGGAGGAGGAGGAGCCCGGGGATCGAACCAGCAACCTTCCTGTTGCCATAAACAAGCGTGAAAATACTAAATGATCCCATTGAAATGACCACATGTTAGATCTTTGTGTGCATTGTGAACCCACCTTTTGCTTTTAATAACAGGAGCAATTAAACATTTCAAATCCTAAATGTGCTACTGGATGATTAGCCCATATTCCCATTGTCTAATCGTTTTGTTCCTGGGGCCATTTTGGTCTGAAACAGGAATTACAATCCTCCTCCTTATCTGGGCCGTCTGATATCTTCCGGAGGGACAGCTGATGTCATATGTGTAAGTATGGCATCCATACGGTGAATTTAATTACAACAGCAGCTGTGGCTCTCCAGCTAAGTGCCCGCCACCTCCCGAGTGGCAGGATGACGAGCTCGGCTTTGAAGGAAGTTCTTCTCCCGCAGACGTTTCCCTCCTTCCTCGAATTGTCCTCAGTCCTCCCGCCTTCTCTTCTCAGCATCAGGACTCAAGGCTCATCAGAGAGAGAGAGGATGTACCTTTTTCATGGGACACGGCACGCGCGCAATCGTGGTGGAACGTAACTAAGTAATGCACTTAAGTAAAACCTTTGGGTACTTGTACTTTACTCTATGTCCCACGAGTTTATACTTCTACTCCTCCTCCTCCTCCTCATTTCAAGGCACAAATTCCTCCTGGTCATCTGTTGCTATGAGCTGTGAAGGTCTATATATCGCCGGCGGCCATTCGCTGCACACGGGTGCTAATTTGTTTGGCTTCCGGCGCCCCCGGGGTGAGAGTTAACGAGGCGGATGTGCACCTCGACCTCCACATGGGATCCTCCCGGTGACCGTCTGAACCCTGTCTGTCTGTCTTCGTAGGCAGCGTGGACAGGTTGTCCTTCAGTGATCAGCCACTGGTTGGCCAAATTAACTGGTTAGTCATTTTCGTTGGTATATTGGTATATTTTTCTTCAAAAAGTCGGTTTAAGTGTCAATAGGTAACAGGCCTAAACTATAAGAAGGTATAGTATACTATAAGGTATCGGCCTCTATACACTATAAGAGGAATTTAGAAAAATCCTTCCTCCATGATGTGGTTGCACAGACAAAGACATACACGGGAGATTGACAATGTTGAAACACGATTAAATAATAATCGTTCCACTAGCCTTTGATAGAAAACGTACACGTTGATGAATGAAAACATGACACGCTGCCAATGTTTGTCCTAATTCTGGTGAAAAGATATACTTACAGAAACGAGAAGTGTTCCACGTGTGTTAACTAAGCAGCAATTTATCATGACAGGTCTGTGTGGAATGTTGATCATTCTCTCAGGATGTATTAAATGGTAAATGGATTGCATTTATACAGCACTGCCTCACATTCACCCAGCGACAGCGGTGTCAACCATGCAAGCAACATGTCAGGAGCAGGTAGGGTCTTGCTCAGGGACACCTCGACACTTAGCTAGGAGGCGGAGCCCGGGGATCGAACCAGCAACCTTCCTGTTACGAGGCTACCACTCTTACCTCCTGAGCCACGGGCCGCCACTTTTATTAACTAACGAGTAATAAATACATTGTGTTCATGCATCATCTATTACCCTTGTGTGATTTGATAGGTTTAGTTTTGTGGTATATTTACAGTAATGGTTTCTTCCCTCATTTTGCCAATATAAATGTAGCTTTGCAGTTCATATGAATTAATTATTGACGCTGATTAAATGTGATGTGTCGGGTTTTTTTTCATTAATGAATAAATTAATTTTGTCAGTCAAATTCCCGGACAAAAATTCGAATTGGCGTTCCTCAAGGCGAAAAAACGGAACGAAAAAGTAATTATTTATGCAATACTTGCTTATTGGAACAAACATACACTGAGTAAGCAGGGGTAGTTTTACGGCGGTATGAGCGATGGTGTTTCCAAGATTTACTGCAACTGGGCTATTGCTGTTATCAAAGAGGTCACCGGGAGGTCGTCAAGACAAGAGTTATGTTCCCTGCTCGTACAAGCCACACAGGAGAGTCTTGGCTATCGGCTGCAAATTGTAAAAGATCCTTCCGAAGCGCTCTGGGCCTTGCTTGAGGAATTCATCAAACTAATGCAGGGCCATTGTGAACTACAGGGCTGCTAAACAGTTTAGTGAGGCTTTTGAGCTGTGAAAATAAATGTTGCACTGAATGTTGTAAACATTGTTAGAGCAGGAAGATGTGTAATGAAGACACCTTGATAATTATCTGTTGTGAATCTGTTCGTCGTGGCGAATGCCAGTTTTTAAAGCCCTCCATAATGTCTTTAGGAAACGCATTTCCCAGAGGCCAACAGATATCGCTCTCTGGTGACTCTCTGGCCATCCATTTCCATTGAAGAGAAAAGCCAATTAAAGTCAAATGAAACAATGCTTGGCGATGCAGTGTAGTGAGTGAGTGTGTGTAGCTGGCTGTTGCATTTCCTCCAGACCTGTGTGTGTCTGTCAGTGAGCCATTAGTTGTGAGGAATCGTCATGTGAATCCAAGCCTGGTCCCCGTGTGCATCCAGCCCAGTGGCAACATCCGTCCTTTATTGCCAATCTGATGTTCTCATTTGCGTGTGTCGGCCAAATAGATATCTCAAACTTTGACATTTGATCATTTAGGACTCCTTCCTAAGGCCTTTTGGGGTACAATTATTTTTCCATGCGCTTGTCTTGCGGCAGACGAAACAGTTGTGCTAATGATTCCTCATTACGTTAAGTCATGTTCACATGGACTACGTCTACTTATGCAATCATCCAAGTTGCTCATCACACCACTAACCTTAAACGATTGGTATTCTCATATTACTGCGTATAGTATGTGTAGGTGAGAGCGGCGGTATATGAACTGTGAGAGGAAACAGCTGTAAATACAGTACATTCTATATCTGTATCTTCCGCCTCATGCTGGAATGTTTAGTGCTCCGAGGGGAATATATGGGGAGGGAACTCAAAGCATAGTTCCTGTCATATACGTTAGACGTAACGCGCGTGACAAAGAGACAGTTCAGCGTAGATTGTTTCAGACAAGATTCAAGATTCAAGAAGTTTAATGGTCACGTACACATACAGGATGTGCAGTGAAATTAAAAAGTGGCGATGCTCAGTGCAATGTGCAACATAACAATACAAATATCACAAATATCACAATTGAACGTAAAGAATCTGAATATCCACACTATTTACAGTCTTTACAGCAAAAGGAGCTGTTTTTTTTTATGTTAAATACAGTATGAGAAAATAGGCAAATAAACAGCAAAAGGCATATAAACAAGTCAGCATATCAACGACAAGGCAATGTAAAAAATGTAGTATCAAGGTTTGTGCATGGAAGTGGGCAGTGGGGGGGGCACCCTAGTGAGGTCAGAGTTCACGGTCCTGATTGCCTGCGGGAAGAAACTCTTTTTCTCGTTTCATCATGACATCATGTCAGTTTGGATTCTGACGTTCAGCACAGCTAGCTCGTGCGCCGCAAGAAGAGAGACAGCTGATCAGGTTTCACGGCATAACATTGGCGTTTCATCTACGACATAAAAAAAACCATTGCGGTTAACCCTGGAAATGAGTCACAAAATGACGTGAAATTCAAAAACTCGAAAGAGGTCCTCAGGAGAGGAGAGGGGAACATTCAGTCACTGTTAAGTAAGGTTTTGCGGAGGCGCCGTTTTGTAACACGAGCAAAGCTAGCGGTGCAGACGTCTGAGTCCACAACCAGAACCGCACCAAAGCCTCAGCGGGCGGGGGGGGGGGGGGGGGGATGTCTACACGGCGGCTGTGTTTGCCTGTCACACACACGTTAAGTTACCTTCTCCTCCACGCCTGTTCGATGGTTCAACAACATTTTTTCCGCGACATAAATAGCGTTATGCTCGACCCCGACGGTCTCCCGCACACTTCGAGTCGAGTGGTTTCAATGTGTTTTTGTAGACGACCGGGGGCCAATATTTCGCCCGCTGATGCGTTCAAGTGGCCACTTTGACAGTTGTTAAGGAGAAGTTGTTTTAAATTATCACAATGTCCGTAGGCTTAGGAAGATTTAGCGCGGCACTCCAGGCCCCGTGTTTATTTTTACAACTGGCAAATTCGCGGGACTTCACGCGCTTCTGGCGTCACCCACGTTTTATTTACTTAAAACCTTTACTTTTCTTTTTTTCCCGAAGGATCCCAGTCGATAAATGGATGGCCGCTTGCGTAGAAACATCTGGAAAATATTGAAACTGTTTCTCATCATCGTCATGTGTTTGGCTGGGAGCCTCCGCTTGCAGGCAGGCATGTAAATACGCCCAAGGTGATACCCAAGCTCAGGGCAGCTGCGAGTGTCTGCAAAGTCATCACTCATTACGCCAGCGATGTCTCTTCCTGTTCTAATGAGTCAGCGTCGACTGTGGGAAAACACAAACAGAGGTTGGTACAAACAAACTAACTAACTAACTAACTAACTAAATAACTAACTAACTAACTAAACTAGCTAATTGTCTGCAGCAAGTGATGGTGACAGTGGCAGAAGGTCGTTTCTGTTTTGAGAGATGGATAAGTAGGCCGCTTTCTGGAATATATAAAAAAAAAAAAACGCTGTGCTTGAGCCATATGGGGATGAGTTGTTGAAAGTTGATAGCAGAGATAAATTGTTTCTGCCAAAGACTTTTGGGAAGTATCAACACAAGTTCATAGGTTATATCCACAGAGAAGAAAAATGATTGATGCACCTTAGACAAGTTTCGCAATTTTCCTTCAGTAAAAGTCACAGGGTTGTATAAATAGGCTATTTTTTTTTTAGGTATATATATATATATATATATATATACGTATATATATAAATATACCTAAAATACCACACAGCTATGTTCTCCTCTCCTTTATCTTAAAGAAAAATAGGATATTTTTCTTGAAAATTAAGTTATATTTTCTTCAAAGTAAAGTTCATTTGTCTTTAAAGTATATTTTTCATCCACACCGTACAGGTGGATGAGTGGCGTTGAGCAAGACCCTCAGACAGAGCGCTCTGTTGCTTCATCTCACCGTGTTAATCAGCCGTTCCCATGGGGACGGGCAGTGAGAAGACATCTTGGCAGTAGTGTTAGATTACTGTTAAATGTGGCAGTAATGGCTAGCTGGCTGGCTAACTGACTGGCTGACTGACTGACTGACTGACTGACTGACTGGCAGCAGCATACATTTGGCGTGCGGGTCCCTTGGCTCACATGACCCGACAGAAATCAAAGAATGTGTCCAAATTGTGTCACGTTGAGTTATTTTATCCTTTAATCGATCAAATAACTCCAGTATTAATAAAAGGCAAAGGGTTTTTTGTGCTGTGCTCTTTCTGTCTGACTTCACCAGTCATGAATTATTCAGTGTTTCTGTCTTTATTTCTGACTTTCTCCTTTCATTTCCATCTTTATTCCTGCCTATATTTCGTTCTTTCCATATTTCTACGTATTCTCGTAGAACCTTCCTCATATCCCGGCAACCCGGCAGCGAATCCCAGAATATCACCGTAGTTTTACTTCGAATAAAGCGACAACAATAACAACTTCTCGTTTGGAAAATAGACGTTCGAAATGATAGTTTATGCTGTTGATTTTATGCTATTTTATGTCCACTCTGAAGAAGCAGATTTTGTTGCCGCTGTCGAAAACAAGACGGTTAACTCTGCCCAGGTGAAGCTGTCAATCAAGCCATCGCTCGACAACACACAACACGGACCAGACTAAAATGGCCGCATGTCAGACAGAATTAAAAACAAACAGGGAGGGAGACGGGTAGCCTGCATGTGAGTAATGATGTGTTCTTAAAGGGGCGCTACTCCCGTAAATCTTAATCTTTCAAAGTCAGGCGAGGAACGGAAGGGACCCGAGCGCCAAAAGCGTATTTAGCGAGAAGAAGAAAAAATAAAGTGCGTCACTCATTTGTACTCAACTTTGGCATTTACAGTACTATACAAGGGCAGGGAACGTAATGAGCGGTACGTTAGCTGAATCTCACTCGTATATCGCGTCGATGTTGTGATTTGCTTCTAAATAAAAATTGCCTTCCTGGCTCCGTCGAACAATTACGTTTCCCAGCTGAACACTTTTTTTCCCCCCGATTGTATACATTAGAGACCTTCATTTGTTTTCGCTCACAACCAGTGGAGCCAAAAATTGTGTTTTTGGAAAGAACCAATCTCAAAATGCCACCACAATAAATTTTCTCCATGTCTGCTTGCTGAAAGAAAAGGGACATATTTGCACGGCGGTAGTTGTGTAATATATAATGCCGAAAACAGAGAGAAAGAAAACTACCCGAACATTATTATGATAATTCATCAGACGAAATAGGGAAAATGTAATTGTGTATGTTCTAGATGTTGGTAATGCACTCAGAATGGCACGTCTGCTCTTATCCAAGCTATTATGCAGGCAACCTAGCAATTATGAAACTCATTCTATTAGCCTTGTAACTATGAATGCTTGAAACCTGCTCTATTCTTACCTTTATGTACCACAGTGATATATTGCTGTCTCTCCTTCAACAAATGTACTCTTTGTAAGTCGCTTGGGATAAAAGCGTCTGATAAATGCCCTAAATGTAAATGTAAATGTAATTTAAAAAATTATTTTGTTTGTGGAATTTTTGTAGTTTTGAGTACCATTCCTGTTTCTGTAATGTATATATGTGTGTATGTATGTATGTATGTATTATGTAGTATGTATGTATTTATATGTATGTCCTGTATGTATGTATGAAAAGACATGAAGTGAGGCGCTATGGCTGCCAAGATATGGTGTGTGTGTGTG
>PIJE02002049.1:24580-29580 GCA_002895965.2 Coryphaenoides rupestris | reverse complement strand
TGTAGGCCTCTGTTCTCGTCTCCGGCCCCCATAAAGTCTTGTTTTGACTCCTCTAACCTTTATTTATACAGGGTCGTTGCGTTTTGTGGGTTTTTCCATTTTTTATGAGGACTGCTGTGGACAGTTGTGTGTTGTGTGTGTGTGTGTGTGTGTGTGTGTGTGCATGCATATGTGTATATGTGTGTCTGTGTATGTGCGTGTGTGTGTGCGTGTGTGTGTGTGGAGGCGAGGAGAAACCGCAGCCCCAGGTGGACCAACAACACGCAAACACGGAGAGATCATGCTAACGCAAAACAGAGCGGGCCCCTCACTAAGGTCCGCCGTGTTACGGAGGGAGGTGGAAAGGGAAAACACACACATGTGCGCACACACATATACACACACACACACATACACACACACACACACACACACACACACACACACATACACACACACACACACACACACACACACACACACACACACACACATACATACACACACACACACATACACACACACACACACACACACACACACACAGACACATACATACACACACACACACATACACACACACACACACATAATAACATTAAAGATTCAGGATTAACTTTATTGTTCCTGCGTAGTGGGAGACACTCTGGTAGTGTCTGTTGGTGGGGAAAAGTCCCAACATTCCACAAAATCAAACATGAGATGCTAGCCTAATAAATACATACGGCCAGGTTCCCTAGGCCTACCAGCCCACCGTACTTGCCATGCATGCATGCACACTCACGAGGTATCAACACAACATTGCACATGCACCAACACACACAACACACACACACTACACATACTTGACACACAGAACCACACGACACACACCATGCTGTCACATTTGACACCACGTAGCGATACATCACCCCTGCTATCAACACACTCCCTCACACACAGTTCACACACACACACACACACACACACACACACACACACCACACACACACACACACACACACACACACACACACACACACACACACACACACACACAGACACTATGTGTGACCTTGTGTGAGAGAGAGTATGTGTGTATGTGAGTGTATATGCTCACACATACATCCACAAAAACATTCATATGCGTACTCAAACACAGATGTGGATGGTATGTGCTATGTAGGCCCTGGCAAATGTCCTTCTGAAGCTTCTCTCTGAGAGAGAGAGAGAGAGAGAGAGAGAGAGACGAGAGAGAGAGAGCGAGAGAGAGAGAGGGACGGTCAGGATGTATCAACAGCCTGGGACTCGTTTCCCTTAGAAGGGACTGAGGAGAGGACACCCTGAGTCCAGGCTGAACTTCAACGAGCCATCAGTACACCAATTTCCTAGCAAGCCCCCATGTATTGGTGAACTAAGCCTTCTTGAGTTGTAGCCGACTTTCCATTGACTCAATGTACTTAATGCACGGGACCTGGCGCATGAACTCTTGGCAAGATTTCTTGATCAAAAAAACTTATTTATTAGCCCTCGTAACAATGCTTCTATACTAACGTTTAAATATTTATTTCTGTGTCCATGGGGTGTGACGGGTATTCGCATCTGTTGTTGAACATGTTGCTGAATGGTGGTTGCACATGTTGTGAATCTGCACCACTGAGAGCAAGTGCTTAAAGGTTTTCTGTGTCAGTAATACACAACCGTAACTCCGGGCGAAGTGGAGAATTTCCCCAAGTTGCCAAATATGTGTGTGAATGTTTTCAAGGGAATGTTTTCTCAGGGATTTAAATACATTAAAAATACATCGGAAATGCTTCATGCATCAATGTGGGAAAAGTCCCTCTCCGAAAATCCTTCGACAGTTGAGACATGACTTGGGGAAAGAATAGAATAGAACTTTATTAATCCCGAAGGAAATCCTTGTGGCAGGTTACATAGCGATACAGTACAATAAAACAACATGGAAAACAACAGAATGATAAAAATAAACCAACGGATTTACAAATTTACAGTTAAAATATACAAATATGTAGGCAAGGTAAAAACTATTTGGCATAATTGCACTTCCCTTAACAAAGGGTTAGTTCACTTCCCTTAACAAAGGGAAGTGAACTAACGAGGGAATTAGCAACAGCAACCAGGTGAGGGGGATGAGGTGACTGCAAGGCAGAGAGGGAAGTGGCTGGAATCTGAAATGAGTGTTTAGAGACACGAAAACAAACAGCAGATAGATAGACACAAATAAATCAATACGCTGAGGAGTTCACGACAACCTCCTCGATCCCACAGCACGGACGATCAATTCATCAGAACAACCCCTCCCTGATTCAATTTCCATGGGGCTTTAGTTTAGTGCCTTTATGGACACAAAACAACACTGGCAGAGACCGGCAGCGAAAAGGAAGAGGGAATGAGGGAATGTATCATTGGGACCACAGGTCGCAATCGAACCTTGGCTCACCGCAGGGCGCATCGAATCGAACTCAGGTCACCGCAGGATATATTGATTTTTGGAGTGTGCGTGAACCGCCTCTAGTACCCAGAAGAATGGTTATCTCTCTCTCTCTTGCTGACAGCCAACAATCTCCGCACAAAGAAAAACTCACCAGGAAGGTGTAGTGTCAGTTCCCGTCGGTGTATTGAGATTGGGTGTTCTTGGTGATAGCAACACACGTGATTTTGTCCAGCGGATTGTGCGCCAGATATACGCCGAAGGTTGTGAGGTGAAAAAACAATCAATGTTGCGTTAGTGTCATGCATTAGTGTCATCATTTAATAGTGGAGGAATGACGTCCGAAATGTTGCCATGGCCTTATCACGTCTCTCTGTTGTATAAGGAGAGTATAGTAGATATGTTCACTACAGTCACCAAACAAGCATTGTTCAAGCATGACTTGAGTGCACATTTACGATTGAAATTGCAATTCATTCCATTAAATAACAATTACATGAATTCCTGCTTAGCTTGCAGAAGAAACCCTGCTGTAAAACCTACGAATGAATGAATGAATTAGCCACTGATAGCGCAGGTACGTGTACATGTGTGCAGATCCACATTCACGCCACACACAGTAGCGGCCGAGCAACACGGAGTAACATGGAGTCGTCGTCACCGTTGTTTTCACTCGTCGCAGACCTCGCGGCGTCTCTCGCTAATAGCGCCGCGTGTGTATTAGCGCTAACGCCGCATCCTGAGCAGGAGGACGGCCCGACCGTAACTCTCGGGAGGAAAAAGAACAGTTCCCAAGGACATCATGGTAGAGCCTCCCCCCTTTTGTTCCTCCCCTTTGGTGCCGACAGTACCCATATGGGATTGGGTTGGTGGTTGGCGGTGATTAAGGATTGTGGGGTGCGGTGGTGGTGCGCGTGATAAGGATGGTGTGGTGGTGAGTGATTAAAGGATGGTTGTGGTGGTGGTTTGATGGTGGTGGTGGTGGTGTGATGTGGTGAGTGAGTTGATGGTGGTGGTGATGGTAGGTGGTCGTTGGATTGTAGGTGTGACGGGTAGGGTGATGTGGTGTGGCGGTGTGGTGTTAGATGGTGTGGTGGTGCCGGTGTGGCTGAGTGTGGTTGTGGTGAGGAGAGGGTGGTGGGTTGATTAAGGTATGTTCTGTGGGTGGTAGGGTGTAGTGGTGGTGGGGTGGTGATTAAGGGAATAGGTGGTGGTGGTGGTGGTGAGAGGGGTCGGTGGGTGGTGTGTGGTCGGTGATTAAGAGTGTTGAAGGATGGTTGTGGGTGGTGGCGGTGATGATAGTGGGGATTAAGTGTGGTGGTGGTGGTAAGTGATGGTGGTGGGTGTGGTGGGGTGTGATGGTGGGTAGGTGATAAGATGGGGGGCGTGGTTAAGGATTGGTGTGCGGGGTGTGCGCGGGTGGGGTGTGGGTGGTGATAGAGTGGGGGATGGTGGTGTGTGATGTGATGGTGATGTGGTGGATGGTGGTAGGTGGTTGATTAAAGGAATGTGGTGGTGGTGGTGGTGATGGTGTGCCGAAAGGAATCAAGATAACTGAGATAGATCACCGTTAGGCCTTCTGATGGGGGTGGAGGAGGAGGAGCGGAGGAGGAGAGAGAGGAGGAAGAGGAAGGAGTGGGAGGAGCACGAGGGGGATATGGAGTGGGGGGGGGGCTTTCCAGATGTGTATTCTGTCGCTCGCATCCCACGTGAAAACTGGCTCTGAACATGCCATCAAGTGCGGGTGTTAGGGGCGTCTGGCAATCAATCGGCACGAATCATGCAATTCCGGAGCGTCCCCCGCCGCCGAAGTATTGCATCAGATGTGCGCAGCTGACTGAAAGCACAGGCATCAGTCGCGATTTCCTTCGAAATTACTTGTTTTCGCATAACAATTGGAAAACCCATTTGGCGGGGTATGCATGGCTCGTGATATGTTAGAAAGCGGCTGCAGGTCTTCGTGAGCTGTAGGTTAATACCTGAAGATCTGCTTTTAGGTCGGAGGCATCGTTAAAGTGAAGCAGCGAGAAGCCGAGGACACTGTGAAAAACGTGTGCAATAACATCAGAATGATCCCATCGCCACGAGAGATGATGGACTCTGTCCGTACTCTCAGACGCTTTCCATCGCTTTCATAACGTTCCATGAGCTGTCATCTATTGTCTGGAGACTAACTGTAAGGTGCATCTAAAAAAGTTCCATTCGACAACCGTGACATTTCCACAGCTTTAAAAAGAGAGGAGAGAGATTAAATCTTGTTCTCCCTTCACACCTGTCCGATGACGACAGGGAAAAAAGAAAGGAAACCGAATAAAACATAACATCGCCGCAAGCCAAGGCAAAGGCAGAGGCAAGCCCGGGCCAAGGCCTTAGAACACAGGGCGGTTTACAGGGCAGCCAAAAGTTGTTCTATGAAGGATAGAAAGTGGCAAAAAGCCGCCAAATAAATGCAAGTTCTTGGAGTGGGGGAGCATTTGAGTGGCCAGGAAGAGAAGAGAAACGACCATTTCCACCAAACTTCTTCTTCCGATTCCCGAAATGCAAAAGTGTCGTCTTCAGTACTCGCCATGTTCTCATTCTCTTTTCTCTT
>PIJE02002049.1:5000-24555 GCA_002895965.2 Coryphaenoides rupestris | reverse complement strand
CGTAGCCGCTACTAGCATGCGACCGTAGCGTGAGTGTTGTTGCCGTCTTCGGGTGTTGCTCAGGAGTAGACAGTACCAGGAGGTTAGGGTTCGATCCCCGGGCTCTCCCTCCTAGCTAAGTGTGGAGGTGTCCCTGAGCAAGACACCACCTAACCCTACCTGCTCCTCCTAGCTAAGTGTGGAGGTGTCCCTGAGCAAGACACCACCTAACCCTACCTGCTCCTGACGTGTTGGTTGTTACCTTGCATGGTCGGCACCGCCGTCGGTGTATGAATGGGTGAATGTGAGGCGATACTGTAAAGCACTTTGGATAAAAGCGCTGTATAAATACAATACATTTACAGTGAGTGAGCGGGCTTAGATTATGTAGATTAGATTAGAGTAGGCGGTTTGATCGCCGCTGTTCTGAGACTCCACAGCCCTTTTGTTTGACTATTTTGGGATTCGCGCTTCGAGAGATATTGGCCAGGGTCCCGGGAGCAGTCATACAATTAAACATCGTGGAAGAAGTGCATACATCTGTGATTGGATCCGGCCAGACGCTGTATATCCAATCCCCGCAGGGTTACGAAACAGCCAAAGCCTTTTCAAGGTTTACATTAGCCTTAGTTCTTTAAAGACTAATGTGAAACCTGATAACATGCAATCAACAAAGGAATTGTGTGTGTGTGTGTGTGTGTGTGTGTGTGTGTGTGGTGTTGCTTTGCATTGTGATGACTTTTGCACATGTGTTGTGCAACAGTGTTCCATTGTGTTGTTATTTATTTTTGCGTCATTGCGTTGTTGTATTATGTTGTGTTGTCCCCCGTAATACATGTCCACCACCTAGCTGAGCTTCCAGGGGTAATATAGCCAAACTTGTGGGAGTAATATAGCCGAACCTCCAGGGGTAAAATAGTCGAACATCAGGGGGTATTATAGCCGAACTTCAGGGGGTATTATAGCCGTGTCTGGGCCGCAAACCGCAAAAGTCTAGGTGGACATTCCCACTTGTGATGTCACTAGACGGTAGTCACATGGCAATTGTGAAACGGCTTTCAATGGCTAATCACACTCACACCTGGCGGCGTAATA
The DNA here is from genome assembly GCA_002895965.2 of Coryphaenoides rupestris. Taxonomy (NCBI): domain Eukaryota; kingdom Metazoa; phylum Chordata; class Actinopteri; order Gadiformes; family Macrouridae; genus Coryphaenoides; species Coryphaenoides rupestris. The sequence goes on along the minus strand of PIJE02002049.1, from coordinate 23,481 downwards.
TGTCCCCTTTAAACCAATGCACTCATTATTCATAGTAGCGGGAATGAAATGTGAATTTCATAGAAGAGTTGCGTAGCTTGTCCTCGATAGTATATTCTTTGACAAGTGTTGTGTGTTGGTTATATTTTCCATAACCGTCACACTCCAACCACTCCTCTCCACTCCACAGCCAGCAGCTCGTCAAAGGCCCGCGGTCGCCGGTTCCAGGAGACCCTAATCGTGCATCCGGCTAATGCTGCACTTTACTAACCTCTTTACTCTTTACTAAAGAGGAACAACATAATCGGATGACCTACCTGTGGGGTAAGCTGGACACCTATTGTGGAGACTGGGAGCTGCGTCGGCTGCTTCAGTCCGTTGACGGGGTCGGCGGCGGGGCGGTTAGCGAGCTAGCGTGCTATCATGCCGTCGTATCGTGGCAACGACATTAACTTGGCAGATGTACGGCGCGCCATTTTTCTTTCTTCTTTTTTTTCCATAGATGTCTACGACGGTGTTTAGGCTCTGCAATACTGTCTGTCTGTCTGTCAGCGCTCAAAGACCGGCTTCCACCCACAGATGTGACACGTTTTTATTCGCAAAGGAATAATTATGTTCCCCCATTATCGTGTCAATGCTAATTTTCTCAATATGATGGAAAGCAGATCAGATAATGGATTGAACAAAAACAAAAGGGTCCATTATATCATTCTGGTGAACACGCGTGAACATAAACACGCAAACACTCGATTTGGAAGGAGAGGAGAACGCAACGGGCTTTTGTGTGTGTGAGCTGTGGATGGACATTAACGTGGTCGTCCCCCTGATGGTGATGCTGATGGCGGATGGGCTTGGGTTAGCATTAGCGTGTGGCAGCGTGGGTTAGCGTTAGAGGGCTGTGTTGATGTTGATGTTGATCTCGAGTCACTCCTGCCCCTGTATCTCAACTGGGAGCCTGCTGGGAGGTAGCCGCGCGGTGTAGCCTACGGTGCAGCTCAGCTCCAGTAATTGGACAAAAAAAAATACCCCGATTACAACCGGTGGAGCAGACACTGGTCCAGACCCCTCACCCTGAACACAGGATCCCCCCCACGGTGGCGTCCTCAGCCCCCCTACTGTACTCCCTGTACACACACGTCTGTGTGGCCAGGTTCAGCACCAACGGGCATCGTGCCCACTGGATGAACATCGGTGGTTGGGCCTGATCTCCGGTAACGATTGCGAGGGCATAACCTAGAGGAAATATTGCTAACCTGTCACTCTGGTGGCAGGACAACAGCCTCATATCGAATGCCTCCAAAACTAAGGAGCTGAAATATATGCGAAGCCAATCAGTATATTCTGATTGTGATCCCTCCAATTCGTGTTATCGTTATTATTCATTTGGCACATATCCGCTGAGCATCGCCACTTTTCATTTCACTGCATATCCTCTGTGTGTGTGTGTGACGAATAAACTCCTTGAATCGTGAATCTTGAATCTTGGAGACGAGAATAATTCAGAAGTTCTCTGATTCCCTGAACCTCCTTTATTTAAGAGTCCATTCTCTGCCGTTACTTCACAGGCACAAACAGACCTTTGCCACTGAGTTGTTCTGAGTTGTGAATATAATTTGAACAATAGCTTTGGGAAGTCCAAGGTCAAAATTAGACAGGGGAACGTTGCACGGCTTTTAATTTGATCCCGACAAGATGGTCAAGGAACAACTCTAGACTCTTGGAAAATACAGCAGATTTGGAAATTGGTTTTTAATGTGATCTCCTTCTTCCTCCTCCTGTCCTTGTTGAATCATTAAACACTTTTAAAAAGCAACGCATGATCCACATCCATAGCATTTCAGAAGGGAATTGTCTCACACATTCAATTCATAACTGACAGCTTGCACTGGCCAACACACACCACACACCACACCCACACACACCACGCGCCCGTATGGAGACACACACAGCACCACACACACACACGGCACACAACACCACATGACACACACAATGCGATGTTAAAGTGCGAGGCAGTTAGAAGTAAACCTCTTGGGCATGTGTTTAATCTTTCCTAACACACACACACCAACACACACAAACACGCACACACATGAACACACACAAACCACACAACACAGATACACCGACATACATGCGTGTGTCTGTGTAACAAGGGAAACCAAATATTAATATTAATATCCAAATAGACCACAGAATCCCTCCCTTCAACCTCGACCTCACCTTGTACTCATTACAAATACCAATGAAGTCTGTGTCTCCCACAGACACACACACACACACAACCACACACACCCTTACTATTGTCTGTCTATCTGTCCGCAGACTGTCTGAACGAACAAACATGGGATTTTGAGTGGCAGCTGAACTCAAACGGCGCCATAATTACGGTTACCTGAATCCATGGCTGTGTGTTACCCTTGAGGGGTTTTAGTTTATATCGGATTACCTTAAAATTACAATTAAATCAATTTGCAGGACATTTAAGACGTGCTTCTCAATTAATATATCGTTTATATACACACATATATTGGATGAGAGAAAGCGGAGGGTTTTTTCCATTTCTATTTCGTTTTAACGCACGACCGTATGAAGTCCACCCCCGTCCATCGCTCCCTCTCCCTCTGTCGATCCATCTATCCATCCACCCACGAACCCGTCCACCTCTCTTCATTAATTAAGTCGTTAATCCACCCACACGAGGTATCCATCCATCACTCCCTCCACCCACCACACATTCATCCACCTATCCATCCATCCGCCCCGTCACTCGATCCCTCCGCCAGCCCCCTCAAATGGGCGGGGCCTTGTGAAGGCGACTCCCATTATGTGGAATCCAAACTGAGCCCGTATGAGAGCCATCTCATTGGTTCTGCGTATAATATACGATATATGGCGAAGCATGTATCATATACAGTACATTCACTATATATTCTATATCATAGAGACATACAACAGCGCCACTGAGGACACAGCCTTCCTGTTCATAGGCCTGCCTATTTCCTATAGTGTGTCGTCAAAATTAAGTTACCAATAATAATGCTGATTTGTAGGAGTCATAACAGTTTGTTAAGGATGAACGAAACAAGGTGATTGCTAATCGCATTGGGAATAATTGAATGTGATTTGTTCCTCGCCATAATTTAATGTGATTGGTTCCTCGTTAGTAATGATGAACGGTCTCGGTAATCACGAAGCCTTTAGTATTTGCTGGCTCATCCGTGACATCATGACAGCGAATGCGCCGCGAGACTCGAGGTCGGAAACCTTTTCAGTTGGCGGAGCCGTGGAAAATTAAACGACCTGAAGTTGTTCTTTAAAGGGCCAAATAAGAGCTCGCATCATCATAGTGATTTAGACATTTTAGGGAAGATATTCACTCATCGCAAAGAAGACACAACCATTTAGGCTGGCAAGGACAGACACTTTTTCATCTTCTCTTTTCTGACATTTCATTATCAATTCATTCTCTGATTTGAGATATTATTCGATTATGGTAAATAGATTTATCTGGAAATTGGTAGCTTTGAATCCCAGAAAGACATTTCTACAGTATTTTCTGTTAAATCAAAGTCATTTTGGCAATGCAATCTATTTTCCTTCTATTTTCTTAGATGTATTGTTTTTCTATTAGGCACTTTATATTTATTATTCTATTGTTTTTATTCTTATGATGTTGTTTTTGCGTTGTTGTTTTTTAAAGTTTTATCTTATCTTACCTGATGTAATCTTAACTGCTAAAATCTTTTTGTGGGGAAAAAAATTCCAGCCACTGCGATGAATTTCATCTCAGGTAGGCCATAGGTCGGCTATAGGATGCTGCGTGAAGAAGAGGAGGAAGAGAAGAGGAAGAACCTCAGAAACCCCTCCCTCTCTCTCTCTTCTCTAAACAAGAAAGACTCATTCACGGTCACGCTCAAGCCCATTTATAAGCGTGTGAGGTTGTGATCGTACGCTCTGAACCCTGGAGGTGAGCGGGTTCATCTGTGTCGGGCTGCTGCCGCTTCCCTACTGTGTGTGTGTGTGTGTGTGTGTGTGTGTGTGTGTGTGTGTGTGTGTGTGTGTGTGTGTGTGTGAGAGACGCGTGGCCAAAGGGGCGTGCGGCGGTGGGGTCGACCAAACTCGGACACAATAAGATTCAGACCACCGGCTGTTTATTCTAGAGTTCCCCCGGCGATATGGAAATGTACACATCGTGCGGCGAATCGCAGCGTGGTGTCTGGAGCGTTGTGTATTCAAGGGCACACGGACGCACACGCACAACGCAAGAAAGCAATTAAGGGGGCCGTGGCCTTTGGCGTCTTGCCTGAGTGCACCTCAGCACCGTCTGGCGAGAGGACAACAAGACAACCCTGGTCTCGGTGTACACGATTCGTTCTGTTGACGGGTGGTCCTCGGTACAACGCGAGCCGATCCCATACGCAGGTGCCATAGGCTTGTTGCTGAGGGATGCCACTCACTTGCCATTCGCCTTCACTGAGAACAGGCGAACATCTCATCGCTGCCGAGTCCCAACTCTTCTCTGTTCTGTTCTGGCGCCGCGGCGGTGGAACGAGCTCCCGGCTGACGTCAGGACAGGCCGAGTCGCTCGCCGGCTTCCGCGAGAGACTCAAGACCCGCCCGTTCAGAGTTCACCTGGACTCTGCATAACACCCTCACCCTCACCCCACCCCTCCCTCGCCTTCCCTTTGCGAACCCCGAGCGCTAACTTTTGTACGTTCCTAGATGTCGGTAATGCACTCGGAATGGCACGTCTGCTCTTATCCCAGCAACTATGCAGGCTACCGTGCAATTATGGAACGTGTACGATTAACCTTGCAATTGTAAATGCTTCAAAGTGGCTCTATTCTTATCTTTATGTCCCACCGTGATATATCGCTGTCTCCTTCAACAACATGTACTCTTTGTAAGTCACTTTGGATACAAGTGTCTGCCAAATGCCCGAATGCCATAAATGTCAATGCAATCATCTTCCTCCCAAAGACACGGGGCGGGGGGGCGTGTTCGAACCCAGGACCTTTGGGCCGGGAGTCAGACCCCCTCTAAACATAACCAGATGCGGCCATGTTTTTAAAGAGGTTCAATATGGAGAACATGGTGTTGGCTCAGTGTCTCACAAGGCAATATTATTCCTGTAATGTTATACTCGTTATTCTTGGCGTACAGACACACAGAAATGACACCGAAAACGCCTCAGACCCACCATTACACCGAGAGGAGATGGACAGATGCGTTTCAGTGTGCAGTTATAATCAACATTGATGGAATAGTTTCATAAAATCCAATTAAACTCTCTCCATAGTACCGGCGGTCGGCGCCGCGGTCCGACAACCCAAATCCACGTTTTTCTCTGACATGTTTTCCAGAGAACCCTGGTCAGGACACACCTGCCTACATGTGCCTGGTCAGCACACACACACACACACACACACACACACGCACACACACACACACACACACACACACACACACACACACACACACACACATACACACACACACAGGCCTCTCCTTCTTCCAAGCCTTCCAACCTTCTTCTGGCTGGCTGGCTGGCTGGCTGGCTGGAGACACCCTGGGGGAAGGGTGGCCTAAAGCCATCACCGGTCCCCCAGCCACGGAGCATGGGCACTGGTTGTGAAGTGGGAGAAAAGCCACCTCTGCCTGCCGAGGTCTGCATGCCGCATTGTTATTCTGTCAAAATGATTGAAGGCGACCGTGTGGTCTTCTGCCTATTTCTGATTGCAGCTGTGATTTTGCCGACACAAGCCCAGTTCCCAGGGCTTTTCAGGAAAGAGGTGGACACAAGCTGGAATATCGAAGAGAAGGAATGGTTTTGAATATTCCTTGTGTAGTTCGAGACCTCTGCTCGCTTTATCAGGACGGCATCAGATGTTTCCTGGTCTTCTTCTAAGAAATTATTTTTATTAAATCTGATTATTATTTCACAAAGTCATGAATACCTCAGAAATACCGTCAAAAATGCTGTGTGGAGAACCGACTTGCAGACGTTTTGCTTCCATAATATTGTGACAATTGCTTCAATGTTTCGTTGCCGCATCTTTCACAATAAGCAGTATTACTTTAATTACATCCTACCACAGTTTTGAAAATAACATAATCACCTCTAGACTTACTTTTTGCACGCTCAAGCTAAATGCTCTTCGGCAGAATTGGGCAGACAAACGACGTCTTAGTGAAGCGAGAGAAGTTACGGTGATGTAATCACCCAGCCCAGCCTGTGATGATGCTTTCACCTGCAATGTAAAGCCCCGTGTTGCATAACTCTCCCAGCTGTGCTTCAATAAACTTGTGTCGACGATGTACAGTATTTCCTTATCACTTCTTTCCCCCCCTTTTGACAAATGCTATCGCCGTCGCTTATTAATGTTTTGGTTGTTTTGTGTTTTTTTTAATCACAAACCACGTCCTTGAGATCGACGCCCGCCCGGCCCCCAAGCCCGTACGTCGACCGCAAAGGTTCAATATTTGCTGTTCTCTAACGGGAGCGGTGTGTGTGTCGGGGAGTCAGGATATTACATACAGAGATGTGGCGTGCTTGTCTGAGGCTCTGTAAAGAGGGTTAAGGGTTCGGGCCAGACAGGCAGTAAACTTGAGAGTCAATGAGCTTGATTTGGTCGTCACTAGGGAGATAGATTCCCGATAAAGAAAACGATGGAAACATCGAGGCTGTTTAGCCGTTTGCGACGACAACGATTCGAAAACAGAAGGAACAGTTATACTCCAAAAAATGGATGAATGCAGTGAGAGTAAAAGACTAGACTCTCATAGGTTATGCACTAATCTAATTAACACAATTAATTTGTTTTTTTATTGCTTGTAAGCAACCTTTATCTCAAATGGGGAAACGTCTTCTTTAAAAAAACATTTTGTTCTTACAGTAATCCCCTGGTTGATTTATGTATTTATGCGTTCTGCGTTCCTTGATATAAATCGGCATATCATAAGCACTGTCAATTTGAGACACAGTGCAAACTTAAAAGTCTTAATTAGTGGCCATAATTGTTGCCCGTTTCCTTTAGATTTATTCTATATGAGTTCGAACCAATGAATATGTATAATTGCATAATATAATTATGAAAATCATTTATTAATTCATCCATCCATCAATGTGTTATCGCAGCCATGCCTTACGTTCTTCATCGGCTAATTGAGCAGTTTATTATTGTCTTCCTAATTATGCTCTTTGGTTTACTAAGTGATCATTACTTTCCTAAGTGATGAATACTTGTTCTGTCGACCCTTAAATCAGCCATTTACTTAACTGCCATTTACCATGGTGTGTTTTATGATTATTACCTATTTATTGTTATAACATATTACTTATGGCGCTCATAACATGCGTCCCACATGTTACGGTAACACATTACATAAGGGTGTGTGTGTGTGTGTGCGTGAGTGTTTGTGAGTGTGTGTGTGTGCGTGCGTGTGTGTGCGCACGTGTGTGAGTGTGAGAGTGGGTGCGTGGTAGTTATCCTTACAGTGTCCTTCACATATTAACTTGGAATTACATGTCGCTATATCAGGGCATCAAATCCTTATAGTGTGTAGGTCTGTGGATTTGGCAGTGTGTGTGTGTGTGTGTGTGTGTGTGTGTATATATACGCATGTGTGTGTGTGTGTGTGTGTGTGTGTGTGTGTGTGTGTGTGTTGTGTGTGCCCAGTCCACACAGATTAATGGGCACACATGAAATCATCTCTCCACTCAGGGCTTAATAGCGTTTTTGAGCACGCTGGAATATTAAAAGCTTAGGGTGACGCCGTGAAAGCCTGTGCCTTTCCCAATCCCTCTGTAAGCCTCTCGTGCACATTAGGAATACCAATCACATCGTGCATTGATTAGATAAAGCCTGTTTCCCCACATAAGCACGCCCCTAACCCCCCCCCCCCCCCCCCCCTTCTCCCATGGGGTACATCCATCAGATATCACTTCTCAACCCACGGTGTACGTTCCATACAATACAGAGCAGAACCAAGGCAGGTGGTGGAGGCTGGGGGGGTGGTGGTGGTCTTGGTGGTGGTGGTGGTGGTGGTGGTGTTGGTGGTGGTGGGTGACATACTAATTCTGCACTTAACTCACAGAGAGTGTGTGTGTGTGTGTGTGTGTGTGTGTGTGTGTGTGTGTGTGTGTGTGTGTGTGTGTGTGTGTGTGTGTGTGTGTGTGTGTGTGTGTGTGTGTGTGAGATGGAAAGTCTTTAACTGACCGCTTATCAGTGTACGTGCGTTTGATTGGGCCACGTGACCAGCGTGTTCCCACTAGCACTATAGCCACGCCCATTCAACATGGAGTCTCTCGATGATGATTGGAAAGTGGCTTCTACAGAGATGGCGTTGAAGACAATTTAAAACAAAAGTTTTTAATGTCCATACAGCTGAGCAAAAAATATATAACCCCCAAGTGCCTAAAGTCAGGTTGTAAGGTTTTTCATCGGGTCCCCTTCAGTAATTCTTGACCACACATCTTAATTTCCCAGTGGTGGCCCATGGTTAATAAAGTAGGTAAAAGTATATTGCATAGAAATATTGCATAGATCAAATTAAAAGTCGTAAATTTGAACGACTCCCCTTTGTTTGTACTTTTAACTCTGAGACATTTATAACACAGGGAAAATTAAATGAACTTTATTAAAACGTATTGATCAAAGTAATGATAGCATATTTCAATCTGAATGCATTAAACATTCATCCCACTATATAAGTCGCTGTAATTAAATATGGCATTATAATAATATAACGTAAAGAAGAAAATTGCTTTCATTCCCCCTCGGTCTCTTAAAATGGCGTTGACCTATAAAAATGTTGAAAATGTACATTTACATCGATGAATGGAATTAGTTCATATCCACCCAATCACCCGTTATGATAAGTCAATCTCCTTATCTCAACCTGGAAACACAAACACACAGATAAACAGATAAACAGATTAAACAGACAAACAGATAAAAGCGTTCATCGGACATATCTCATAACGAGCAACACAGAGGCAGTCATCCAGATCCCAATCTACGGATGCATTAGACTGAAATGTCACCCCATTGATTTCAATATGTCGAGCCACTGGTCCAAATCATACCCACATTCGCATCATTTCCAAATGTTAATCGAAAAAGATATCTAATTTTTTATTGAGACTTTCGATTTTGAGGACGGAACCATCGACGAAACCTTATGGACTTCATCGATCAAGTAGTGATCAATAGAATATGTACCGTAGATATAATTAAAACGTATTGAAATGATTGACAAGCTCTTCAGGTGTTACTATTAAAGCAACATGGGAACTGTAGTTAAGTCATGCAAGAATAAATTGCAATCAGAAACAGGATTACTGTAAATGTCCTGTCCTCTGGGTTCCAGAAAAATATGCAACTTAAGGGAAACTGCGATTTCATAAGAACTATTAAAATAACCCTCAAATCTGACAAAGTGAGTAATCTAATGTCCTTATCTGGCTGTAAGTGAACATCATTTCTGGTGTATGGACCTCAAGAATAATATTTTTCATGGTTATGGTTACGCCAATTACAGCGTTACGTAAACAGACAATGGTGTAGCTTTGGGATTTCTTAAAGATTAAATATTTCGTGTCATGGAGCAAAACTTGATATTTCTGTCAAGGACAATGGAAAGAACATTGCAGTCCCCCATTAATACTAAAAGCCTTATGAATGACATTAAAAAGAACCGTGAATATGGTCTCAATTGATTTTTCGATTACATTCCAACCAAAATTCCAACGTTTTTAACCATGCAGCTAAAATGTTGGAAGTTTCGCCAAACGTGCAGAAATGTCACCGTGGAAACCGTGGGTTTATATTTTCCGCAGATACTCGCAACGGTAAATGCAAGCTTTGTGCGTCGTGCCCGAGTAAATTCATCAGGCAACTTAATTCCGAAGCCCAAAATAGAAAATGACCGACACACACGCATGTTGTGCGACGTGAGGGTCAAGGAGCCGTGACAGAACTCCTTAACAACACCGTCTCTCACGGCGACGCAAACGACGCCACCGGCCGCACTGCGAGGATCGCATCGAACACATCGCTAGCTCCCAATGAGCCTTTACATTCACATTTACATTAACATTTAGGGGCATCTGGCAGACGCTTTTATCCATAGCATTCATAATTGCAAGGCTAATAGAACGAGTTTCATAATTGCTAGGTTGCCTGCATAATAGCTGAGATAAGCGTTGATGTGAACTCTGAACAGGTGAGTCTTGAGTCTTTTGCGGAGGCTGGTGAGTCTTTACCCAAAGCAGTTTTGTTTTACCCAGAGAATTATACGCGGGGTCATTGAATGAGTTCAACGAATGAGCAGGGATAGAGCAGACGTCCATCGACTCTCAATCCATCATCGGCGGTTGTGTATCCATCGTCTGCGTGTGTTCGTCGGTCGGTCGGTCGGTCGGGCCACCATACATTACGTGACCTTCTGCTGTTACCGCCGCCCATCGGCTGACGGAGACAAGGAGGAACCGAATCTTTCTGACCTCTTTCGGATCACGGATTAACCTCCACCGCCGCCGCCACCCTGTTGCTTCTCAAGTCCACCAGCGGGGTCCCTCCATAAGTGAATTAGTGAATTAGTGTGTGTGTGTGTTGTTGTGTGTGTGTGTGTGTGTGTGTGTGTATATTTTTGGTTCAAACAATGGCGTGCCTCATGACACCAGGAATAAATCCACTGTTTTCATATCGGTGGGAGGAATCAGATATTCCCACCATTTTTTCATTCTGCACACACACACACACACACACACACACACACACACACACACACACACAAATAAATCTACGTCCAAAGACTTCCAGACAAACAATCAGAGGTTAGAGTAACACCATCAGTTACGAAGAAAACGCTTACTCTGCCAATGTCTCTCTCTCTCTCTCTCTCTCTCTCTCTCTCTCTCTCTCTCTCTCTCTCTCTCTCTCTCTCTCTCTGCGGTGTGAATACCACGTCCACGTCTTATCAGGCCCCTCGACCTCCCCCCCGCCCTCCTCCCCCTCTCACACATCCACACACACACACACACACACACACACACACACACACACACACACACACACTCCCCTTGGTGAGGCCTCCAGACAAGAACACAGCAGGGGAGGCGGGGGGGTGGGGGAGAGAGGTCATTGATGGTCACCCTGACAGCGGACACGGAGGGGGGTAGGGGGAGTCGGAAGGTGAATGACTGTGTGTGTGTGTGTAAGAAGAACTCATTTATCGTCCGCCGTGGCCCTCGTCGCGCCGCACGCGAGCCGGACCGCGGTACATATGGTGATCGGTCGCCATATGAGGTGTAACACTAACACTAACACTCACACTCCACCCAGAGGGGGGCGGACACGGCCTCGCTTGTGCGCCATTGGCCGTTGCCGCCGGAGAGTTATTATGGTATGGCGTGTTTCAGACAGGAAATGACACCGGCGTCTGTATCTCACATACTGCACCATACAGGGAGTAAATAGGAACAAAATCTAAGAAGACGTTGTATGTTCTTAATGTATGTTGGCACGTCTGCTCTTATCCCAGCTTATTACGCAGGCAACCTGGCAATTATGAAACTCGTTCTATTAGCCTGGCAATTATGAATGCTTGAATGAATATTTTCTTATCTTTATGGACCACAGTATCTTTATGTACGTATGTATGTACAGTGCTGTCTCTTTCAACAAATGTACACTTTGTCATTCGCCTTGGATAAAAGCGTCGACCAAATTCACAAAATCTCTTATTCTTTTATATTTTTTCAATATATATTTTTAGAATTTGTAGATTTTTTTAGAATTTCTGTAGTATAACTCTCTGTTCAATGTTCAATGTTATGCAATGTTATTCACAAAAGCACATTCCTCGTTTTTGCAAAAACTTAGGCAATAAAGCCGTTTCTGATTCTGATTCTGATTTTCTGCTGTCGTCGCTTGCAGTCTTCCGTGCGATAAGCCCCTCCCCCCCCCCCCCCCACCATCCCCCCCGCGGCGCCACTCGAGCTCAAGATAATCAGCCGAACGGAGGAGATGATCCACTTGAAGGGTAACAGAACACGAGGAGGCTAGCAGGCTAGCACGGGAGCCCCACCCACTCGTCTCCGACGCGGCGAGCTAAGTGCACGGTTCAGAATCCACTTCACAGGATCTCCGCTGTCTAAAAAAAAAATGAATAGCCTCTCGTCATGAATCCCTCCCATAACGTATCCCTCCCATAATCTAATTAGATTTACATTTACATTTATATTAAGCGCATTTGGCAATTGACGCATTTATCCAAAGCGACTTACAAAGAGTACTTTTGCTCAAAGAGACAGCAATATATCACTGTGGTACATATAGATAAGAGTTTCATCATTGCTAGGTTGCTGGGATAAGAGCAGAAGTGCCGACTTAAGATCCGAATACGTCCACAATGTCACGGTGATGGTGTGGTGAGGACCCCAAATGCCGGACGGCCAGGCAGGTAAATCCATGAGGGGTGATTACAGATACAGACACAGCTGGGAGCAGACAGGACACACGGCAAACATAGAACTAGAACAACTAGACTGGGAACACAGTCGTTGAAATACAGTACAGAGCGAGACCAAAACAAAAGTCACAAAAAGTCACAACCATGCCACACACAAAGCGTTGGGTTCCATTTTGCACCAGCTGTAGCAGACGTCACTTCTAACATTCTGTTCTGTGTTTTGCTTGAAAAACAAAGAATGTTCCGGTGAGTTACTGCCCCCGAGTGCTGAATCGGGATCTTTTTTAATGTTGAAAATATGTGAGTTCCCTAATAGAAGTTACCTAACAGGCCTTCGGAGGGTCTGTTTCACTTCTGTCCGCTCTGCAGACAAGAGTCCCGTATCGTGAGAGCGGAGGTCAGTTATCGGGTCAAATCTGGAGCAAACAGCGCGGAGTTAATGGAGTTAAACCAGCAGGCTTCGGAAACCGGTCCTGTACACCTCGCGATGCACCGTCTGCACTTACGAGATAATGTGGTTTATCCCCCTCCTCCTCCTCCTCGACATACGAGTCAAGATCAAGATATGTTTGACACGCACACACACACACACACGCACACACACATGTGAGAGCACACACACCCACACACACACAACACACACACACACACACACACACACACACACCCACACATACAGGCCTGTGAGTCCAATAGGCCTTCCTTTCATGGTCATTTTGAAGCTGCATCTCGCTCAGGATGAGGTCAGCGCTCAGCGAGTGGACAGCTCTGACCTCTGACCTCATTCTGAACATGCTTTGGAGGTGACTTAATCACCTGTGACACACGGAAATGAAATGAGAAGATGAAGAAGAATATAAGAATGAAAGATTCGTTTTTGAAAAGAGACCCCCCCGTCCTCGTGGGCCATCTCACTGCAGCTCAACTTATATAGCAGACCACCCCCACCCTCTCCTAGCGTGAGAGAGAGTTGTTATGGATGTGGCCGTCTGACCAGTGTAACGCGATCCCCTGCCGTCTGAGAATGATGAGTATGGTGGTGGAGGTGGGGGTGGTGGTGGTGGTGGAGGTGGTGAGGTGTAGTGGTGCTGGTAAGTGGATTGCATTTATAAATCGCTTTTATCCAAAGCGCTTTACAGTATTGCCTCACATTCACCCATTCATACACCGACGGCGGTGTCAACCATACAAGGTAACAACCAACACGTCAGGAGCAGTTAGGGTTAGGTGGTGTCTTGCTCAGGGACACCTCCACACTTAGCTAGGAGGGGGAGGAGCCCGGGCATCGAACCAGCAACCTCTCTACCTCCTGAGCTACTGCCGCCCCTACTGGCGGTGGTGGTGGTGGTGGTGGCGAGGGTGGTGGTGGGGTGATGGTGGTGGTGGTGGGGTAGTTAGTGCCTCACTCTAGAAGAGAGAGAAGAGAGAGAAGAACCAAGAGAGAGAGAAGAGAGACAGAAGAGAGAGAGGGAGAGAGAGAAGAGAAGAGAAAGAGAGGAGAGAGAAGATACAAGAGAGAGAGGGAGAGAGAGAAAGAGAGAAAGAGAGAGAGATACAAAGAGAGAGAGAGAGAGAGAGAGAGAGAGAGAGAGAAAGGAGAGAGAGAGATACAAGAGAGAGAGAGAGAGAGAGAGAGAAAGCCTCACTCTAGAGAGAGAGAGAGAGAGAGAGAGAGAGAGAGAGAGGCCTCTTTTGTGTTCAAGCAACTGCAGTTCATTCAGAAAAAGAGGGAGACCACTGTGTAGGACGGTACGAGGGAGGGAGGCGGTGTGAAGGGAGACACATGATTGGTTGGAGCATGTCTGTTGTGGAGAGAGGGGCGGAGCTTGAATCATCTCTCTGGAGGAGGAGGAGGAGGAGGAGGAGGAGGAAGATGAGGAGGAGGGAAGATGAGGAGGAGGGAGGAGGATGATGAGGAGGGAGGAGGGGGGAGAGGAGGGGGAGAAGGAGGGGGAGGAGGAGATTGAGGAGGAGGAGGAGGAGGAGGATGAGGAGGAGAAGAAGGAGGATGAGAGGAGGAGGAGAAAGAGGAGGAGGCGGAGAGATGCTGCTGCTTGTGCGTTTTTTCATCGGGGAAGCAGATAGACGCCGTATGTGGTGCCTTTGGAAGGGTCCAGAGATCCACAGATTAAAGCTGTAATCTGGGATGAGGGTCACAACTCACACACATGTGCCACACACACACACAGCACACACAGCACACACACCACACACACGCCACACACACACACACACGCACACACACACACACACACACACACACACACTTGGAGCCAGCCTCCACAGAGACAATATGTTGAAGAGATTTAAGGTGAAAGTCAGACTCACAACATGAACAGGTTTGTGGGTAGTGAGGTTAAAATCACCAAGTCGCTAAGTAGAATATTACCAAACAATCATAATCTTGTGATGATATATGTCTGGGCATGGCGTGTTGGTGTGTGCGTGCGTGTATGCATGTGGTGGTTGTATGTGTCGGTGGTTAATTGTATATATGTGCCGTGTAGTGTGTGTGTGCTTATTACGTTAGGTGGTGTTCCTGGCTGCCTGATTGGCATACCGCCGTGGCACAGGGAATATCTCGGAGGACATCTGCCAACGGTTCACTCTCTGCTTTATCTCCTTCCCAGCTCTCAACACATCTCTCCAATGTTAACATCCCTCCAGTGTGTGTGTGTGTGTGTGTGTGTGTGTGTGTGTGTTACGTGTGTGTGTGTGGTGCGTGTGTGTGTGTGTTCTGTGTGGTTGTGTGTACACGTCCGTGCATAAAAATATTTTTTGGAAACTAATATTTGCAGATTTGCAGAGCAGGAAGATTTTTCCAGAAACTTTTATTTTGGTAATGGGTCATCACCGTATACTGTTGAATTGATCTGTGACTTTGGGAAGCCGCCTCGCTTTTATTTTGTCAAAGTTCTCACTCAACTGCCCCCCCCCCCCCACCCCACTCGAGGACCTACATTTTTGTAATTTATTTTTCAAAGAATGATGCAAATCGGATTTGCCATAATGGTTTGGGTCTGGTTCTTATTGTGAGAGCTTTGACGGGGGAATCGTCCATTTTGCGTTGCGTCTGTTTCCCCTCATGTTTCCTCCCCATCACGACAGTCCGGTTTGATTTAATCCGAAGTGCACATCGCTACCAGAGCGACCCACGTGCTCCGCAGATGTGCACATCGGGAAGTCTGCGGATAAATGGAGCGAAACTCCATCATCATGATCATCATCACCGCTTTGTCATTAATTGTTTGTCGCTGTGTTTTGTCTTTTTGAAAAATAAACTCGAGTGACGCTCAGGATCAGGAGAGAGACACGCGAGACACAGGCAGGGTTGGGGTTCCGCGTTTGGTGTGTCGCTCAAGGGCAGGGCAGGGGGGTCAGGGGGTCAGGGGCGGGGGGGCGGGGGAGCGGTGGGTGGTCGTATCACATGTGTTCCTTGTTGACTGACAGAAAGTGCTGACAGAAATATTTGGGAATGGATTGGGGGAAAACCCGACACGTTCCTGGCCAACACGTCATGCCACGGCGTTCCCGAAGAAGAACTCATGAGGTGCTTAACGGGAGCGCCGGAGGGTGGGGGGTGAGGTCTGCTCCTCCTCCTCCTTCTCCTCCTCCTCCTCCTCCTCCTCCTCCTCCTCCTCCTCTACCTAGTTGTTGCTGATTGCTTACATACAAAGTGAATGAGGACATGAGACATGAGTCGTTCCAGAATTAAATCTCTTGCAGTCGTTGGGGAAAACACTTCATTTGAAAATGCAAAACATACCTGAAGTCGGCAACACCCCTTCTGACACACACACACACACACACACACACACACACACACACACACACACACACACACACACGAAAGCACGAAAGCGCGAAAAACACTTAAATTTAAAATCAATCAGTCTGAGCCTTGGCACTACAAACAGAGCTCAGGTAAACTCACCTCTTCCGTGAGAACGAACGGAGACAAACAAACATGGAGGCAGTGAGAGCGAGGGGAGAGAGAGGCGTAGACGGAGGACAAGGAGGACAAGAACAAAGAAAGGGACCAGGCAACAGACGGAGGCATATTTGCGAGGACGTTTGGTGACGTCCTAAACCACGGGCTGACAATGAGTGGTCAGAAAGGTCCAGCCCAAACCCGAGTTGACGGTGGCCAATTTTGGAGCGGCCAAGGGGGGGGGGGGTGCGCTGCGCGTAGTTGGGGCGGCTCTCTCCATAGAACAACAATAGCTACGATGAGTATGATGGCATGGCTAATGGCACCACCAGGTCTGAAGCCTCAGCCTCTTAACCGGGCCAGGTGAGGCTGCAACCTGAAAACCGGCCCACCCACCACACCACACCACAATACACACACCACACTCCATCCCACAGTTGTCCTTCATAAATACACTCAGAACCAAGCAGTGGTCGTGGCCCTATAGGCAGGCGGGGTGGTGTGTGTGTGTGTGTGTGTGTGTGTGTGTGTGTGTTGTGTGGGGGGGGGGTTGTCTTGTAGCTTTGACTGAATGTGTGTGAGAATGTACACCTTGTTGCCATGCGCTTTGAGTGACACCGCACACGGTATTCGTGTGTGTGCGTGGCACGCACACGTTCCGTGACTTTGATGCATCGGTGTGGCCTCACGGGTTTATTTTACATCGATGAGGCTGGATGCACTAAGAACCCAGCGAGGGTTCCGAACCCCAGATGTTGCCCGGAGAGCACAAAGAGCTGTTGTGAACTTTCCCCTGGTGTACCTTTGCATGCTAGCGCTCCCCCCCCCCGGTGTGTGTGTCTGTCGACGGCTGACTTAACCTGTGTGCGCTGATTGGCCAATGCACCACAGGTTTGCAGCCACCACCCCACACCCCACCCACAGACTCTACCTGGGCCCAGTGAGGCCAATTAAGCCAGCCAGCCACCCACCAAACAACACACACACACACACACACACACACACTCCCACAGTTACAGCTTCGACGGGTGGGCAGCCAACTACAATATCTAACACAGTCGTTTGCTTGTAGGCTTACTCTCCCCCATTACTCCCCATCTCTCAATCCGATCAGAGGAATTCTGTTGGGGCTGTGAACTCTGACCTCACCGCTGCCCACTCCCATGCACATAAGCTGAGACCACATTTTTTTTTATCTTGCCCTGTTGTTGTACGCCTACTTGTTATTGATAGGCCTCAATGACATGACAACTTTGTATTATTGGTTACTTTTATGATTATATTCCCAAAAAATTTGGAATTCCATTAAAAGAACCAAACTGCTCCTTTTGCTGTAAAGACTGTCAATAGTGCGGATATTTGAGGATGAGGGTGTTGTGGAGGCCAGAACTCCACCAGAGGGACGAAGCCATATACCGGCGTCCACCCCCCCCCCAACCCTTTACAATTCTATTTGTTTGTTTAACATTGACAATTTATTATATTCATTATTTTGGTTTCTGTGTGTTTACAGGGAATATATTGTGTCGATTACTGCGCTGTACATCTAGTTGTCTCTGCGGGTTTTTTTTTTTATTGTTGTAAAAACCTGCAATGGTAATTAAATAAATAAGCTGCCATTTTTGTTGAAGTGAGCAGAAAGTATAGTGGAAAGTGGTGTTCAAACCGTGCAATTCTGTGTATCATTTGGTTGTAAATATGCCATTTTGGAAAAAGGATTAAGTCTTGTTAGTGGTGGCGTGTGTGTGTGTGTGTGGTGTGTGTGTGTGTGTTTGTACGTGTGTCAATAAAGCAAGCTGTCCATGTGCGTGGACGCTAAAACATACCATACACATATATCTGGGGATTATGTGGGTTTTTTTGACAAAGACTCCAGATGGGACTTCTGTGTGTGTGTGTGTGTGGTCTGTGTGTATGCATGTGTGCCGTGCGTGTGTGTGTGCCTGTGTGTGTGTGTGTGTGTGTCTACGGCCTGGCTTCTGTTCAGCTTCACTATTTTTCCTTTTTGGACCCTATTTTACTTTAAAATATTATAGCTTGAGTTACGTGGTTGTGGGGAAAAAAGAAAGAAAGAAATACAATTTCACGGAA